>QRFB01004343.1:21086-44603 GCA_008931105.1 Oenanthe javanica | reverse complement strand
TACAGTATATTAGACCAAATTTACATGCCCCGGACATGTCGACACCATAATTACTAGGATCTGGTCCTTGGCAAGCGTCGATGGTTTTAACCATCTAACCACGGTTATTTATAGCAGATAGAGTTAATACAAAAAAAAATTATGTGATGAATACGGGGTTTTTACCCCATCCGCTATAAATAAGTTCGGGTAGATTGTTATCAACAATTGCTTGCCAAAGNTCCTTGGCAAGCGTCGATGGTTTTAACCATCTGACCACGGTTATTTATAGCAGATAGAGTTAATACAAAAAAAAAATTGTGATGAATACGGGGTTTTTACCCCATCCGCTATAAATAAGTTCGGGTAGATTGTTATCAACAATTGCTTGCCAAAATCTCCATCCTAATTACTAAAAGCATTGTTGGTTCACTCTTCACCTTGGGTACTTCTCAGCTTGCTAGTTGCTACTACAAAATATAAATAAATTAAAGGTTGTGAATAGACTTGTTCGGGCATGCATGTTATATAATGTTCACTATACATTTGACAATAGGCTAAAAAGATCCACACGTACTATATGGTCACTCAGCACTCTGNTAGAATTGCAAGCAATATATGTTGTCAATTGAATGATAACCTTACTACAGTATATTAGACCAAATTTACATGCCCCGGACATGTCGACACCATAATTACTAGGATCTGTTCCTTGGCAAGCGTCGATGGTTTTAACCATCTGACCACGGTTATTTATAGCAGATAGAGTTAATACAAAAAAAAAATTGTGATGAATACGGGGTTTTTACCCCATCCGCTATAAATAAGTTCGGGTAGATTGTTATCAACAATTGCTTGCCAAAATCTCCATCCTAATTACTAAAAGCATTGTTGGTTCACTCTTCACCTTGGGTACTTCTCAGCTTGCTAGTTGCTACTACAAAATATAAATAAATTAAAGGTTGTGAATAGACTTGTTTGGGCATGCATGTTATATAATGTTCACTATACATTTGACAATAGGCTAAAAAGATCCACACGTACTATATGATCACTCAGCACTCTGCTCTCTCTACGAAGACTTTAGAAGAAATTGCTCCAAGACTCACATTTAAGGTGTCAATTTGCTCACGTCCAACAAAGGAAATGTATCCCCATGATCCTAGAAATTACTCACGTTGGTCCAGTTAGTATCTACTTGTTCAATTAAAACGCCTGACTTGTTACTGATGGAAGCATTTGGCATTGCACTAGCCACTGTCATAATGTTCGAATGATAATTTAGATGCTTTTTATGGTAGAAATTTGCAGCCAGGCCATATGAGCAACAAATTTTGCGGAGGATTTCTTGGTAAAATTCGTACTCGTGGAAGAAAAAATGATTGACAAAGCAATTTGAAGCCAGAAAGCTACGTTCAAAACATACAACAAGTATGATTCCCACCTTCTTATAAGATGTTTTGGATGCTTTGTTCTTTTTAGGTGGTGTTTGGTATTGTTTTCTCTTTTTGTTCTCANTGTCACGGTTGTGAGTGTGATCTCTTTTTCAAGAATCCTATCAAGCTCTAACACAACTATTTGCATATTGGGTCTACTTTTTCCTAGAGGTGCCATGCATCGTAGGGTTAATCTGATAAAATCCTTTATACCCTCAGTGGTGAAGCTTCCTCCTAGCCGATGATCCATCATATCTTTCGAGTTCAGGTGTGTCTCCACCTGCATTAATGAATATGAGGAATCCATGTTCAATACAAGTTTCTTTTACATATATTATGGCAATAAAGTTTAGTTACCATTCAATTTAGAGTTTAAGATCACTAAAACAGTTATAGAGAGAATAATCATAGCATGAATCTCCAATAATATAAAATTAGATAACTCTCTAGGGAAAACTTCGTAACTCCTCAAGTTTAAATCACTGACAGAGTATATCTTAACTAATTTTTATGTAACCTTACATATTTGAGTCTCACATATATGGAAATAGAAAGACAATTATTCCTATAAAGAAAAATAATCAAGAAGAAACTGAAATTGCTTTAACTTGACCCAACTTGAAGGAAAATGCTGGAAACACAGTAATAGAATGAATTAACTCAATCTTTATGCTAGTGATATTTTGAATGCTCTTAATAGCTAAGATACAAGTACATGACTCACTATTATGCATTGGCAACATTCTAACAATCATCAAGAGTACTATGTCTAGCTGTAAAATACATTTTCATGATATAATTTGACTGAAATTGTAGAGGTTATGCATCAAAACCAAATTTTCCAGTGCGAGCACCAGTATTGCACCACTTGGTATATACGAAGAAAGTAATAGCAGGTGATTTTACTTTCTTCTCTATTTACTACATGTTTTTTATAAAATTCAGCCACATGCTTATGTATCAACCCAATATTGTCATATTTCTTCTGCTTTTTTATGAATTGTTAATGTGTACCGCTATGTTAATCTATTCTCTAAGTGTGTTGGTTAAACAGTCATGCATACAATACGAGAATGTTGTTCGAAATTGGACTAGAGGATATTATTTTTCTATACCCATTGAAGTATACTTCCATCTGATCCAAATGAATCAATATGTGAAGCCTCCTGTCCTATTAAAAGCTCCAAAAGGAAGACCCCAAAGCTGTACACATCGCTCATCTCAGTATATATCCCCATTTGGGCTGTCCTGAACGTTGATGATAAATTGAGTCTAGAAAAATGTAACTTGAACGCAAGTATATAGAAGCAATAAGAAATAGTTTACTCGGAATCTTCGAAAACGTTGGTTCTTGCAGAGTGAGATGGACCTGCATCTTCAATTTTTTGTAGTAGTCTAGAAACTCCTGCATCCGCAACTTTAGCATTGAAGTTCTCATCTACCAAAACGTTTGATGTTTTAAAGCTACTGTGCACAATAGGAGTTTGTTGGCTATGCAAATGGCATAAACCTGCATCAACAGAAGTTTTTTTTTTATATATCTATTTTTCGTAGTCTAATTATGGTCATCAGCTTGTTTTTCGATACCTTTAGCTGCCCCAAGGGCTATGGACAGCCTCTGCTTAAACTCCAGTTTTGATGCTGAATCTTTCCCAGTTGCTGTCAAATAATGAATCCATAACATGACATAGTTCATATAAAATTAATAAGACAATTATATTAATGATTCCTACCATATAAATGACTGCACATGCTGCCATTAGGTAAGTATTCGGACACTAACATTTGGCATCCGCGGTCCTGGCAATAGCCTAAAAGAGAAACTAGGTTTCGGTGCGAAATACCTGACAAGTAGTCTACCTGTTATTCAAATAAGAGATTTTAAGAGAATTAGAGTACAGACTTCATTTAATTATAGTTAAGAAGCTGCTGAAGAAAATTTGGATAACTGTTCTATCAATGCAGTGCTGAAATTTCTGGAGCGTGGGAAATGTAAAAGTAATTCTCTTTCTTCTTTTCAGTTAATTATACTAGCATTTAGATTTAACTTACTTACCTCTTCAACAAATTCTTGCTGAGGGACACCTGCACGCCTTTTGATAGCCACGATAGTCCCATCCCGAAGTAATCCTTTATAAACAAGACCCAATCTTCCACATCCTATGAGATTTTTCTCATCAAAGTGGTTGGTAGCTTGCTCCAGCTCTTCTGTCGTGAACTGCCTTGCTTCATATGGTCCTGTATGAGGTGGTGTTACAGAAGAACTGTGCAGGCCTCTTCCTTTTACCTCAACTGTGATAGTTGAGCATGATTAAAGATATATCATACATGGAACTGTAAACTAGCTATCTCCATGTCAATTTTTAATAAGGCCTACCTATTGCGGATGGATCTGAAGAACCTGTGTCTGAGTTCTTGTTCGAATGCTTTCTATGCTGTAACATATAAAACCATATGACTCCGATGAATATTCCCAACAATACTACTGCTCCTCCTGCACCTCCAAGTGTAACCGCAAATGATCTTGACATCTGGTATAGTTTCCAGGTTGATCGTTACAGTTTCCACGTTGATCGCTACAGACCTGAACATCTGAACCTGCATATATAATTATGAATTATAAAAACATTATGAATAAATCACAGAATAATTATGCATTTGGGACCATTTTATACAGTTGGTGTCGGGAAAAAAAATATAGGCCTTAGGTTTAGGAACTCCATCAAGTGGTCCTCTGTTATANGACCATTTTGTACAGTTGGTGTCGGGAAAAAAAATATAGGCCTTGGCTTTGTGTTGTTCCCCTACTAAAGTGCTTACCGTGTCACTATCTCTACGAAATTCTTACAGGATGATCTCAAGTTTCAACTTGCACAAAGATCATATAAGAGAACCATGAGACTCAGCATAAGTAGTAACGAATAACGATACTTACATCTTAGTGATAAGTGTATGCGCCATTGACTTAGTACTCCGCAAGAGAAATATAATTACAAGGGAAAAGCATCCATTATATGTTTGGATTTAATGGGTATATTGCATGCACTTTTTGGTTTATTTAGTTCTCATTCTACTGGTATTATCTGGTTTCACCAACATTAAGAAAAACTGGTGTAAAAAGATTCTCCTGATTCTGATAAAGATATCAGAAGACAACTCACTGTCTTTTCATAGTACCCCACGCCACTGGCTACTTTCAGCATATGTCATTGAGATGCAAATAGTGAAGCCCTATAGCTAAGAGGGCATCGATATTTTTCCTTCATAAACAAGCCCTGATTTGTATCTGTAGGGGGTATGAAGAAAGATGCAGGGGTAGATATCAGAAGACAGTTGAAGAACTTAAGCTAGCTATAAACAACAAATTTTAAATTTTTTTCTTCTGTTGTAAATCTGTGGGTGATATTGCTATAAAATTCACTTACATATTAACACAGGTTCGCTACTATAAAACTATAGTACGACGAAGAGCAGCAATCCAGACCTGCAGGAAGTACTGTAATGTAAAAGAGATGGTTGTATAAAGGCATACCTGTAGTAATTCTGAACTTGTATTATCAAGCTTTGTGTAACTTTTGTGGCGCTTAGAAATGTGAGTTGCTGTAGTAAATTGTAAAGTTAGATCTTTTATGGGACGAGGATCAAGAGAATGATGACACTGACATCCACCGGATACTTAATCACTGAAAGGGATCAAAAGAAAAGGTAGTTATTAGATTATCTAATTGATGTTTTTTTCAACACACTTTATGACTCTATCTGCCCTTTTTCTTTCTTCTAATCTGGAGGGGAAAAAATAGTAAATTTCAATATTTTGCGTAGTAAATTAAGACCAATGTTCTTCAAGATCATGAGCTAATCTAATAAGATATTACCAGAGGATGTGATGCAGGCATGCAACTTCTACNGAAGTGATGCAGGCATGCAACTTCTATGGCTGAATGTTTTTAATATTATTTATTACAGAGAAGAAGAGATATCTTGAAAATCTGGTAAATCTCCTGTCAGTATATGCGCATGTAAATAAATTTTATGGCCCTTATATTTTAATGTGATTTGTAACTTATTCTTTTGAGTGGTTGTGATTGTGGATAGTGAGAATCTTGAGCTTTAAGTCTCTCTCTCTCTCTCTCAAATTATATACAACTAAGACAAGTGGCTGTGTATGTATACAGTATGTTTCCAGAGGTGGTTGTGTTCTGTTTCAGGCTGGAAAGAAGAAGGGGATTGGTGTAAAGGAAGTTGTCATCTTGTGCAGTGTTGAGGGCTGGATCAAAGAGGTTTGACAAAAAAAGGAGGAAGGGGTTGTTTCTTGGGAAATGTAAATCTTCTGAAATGTCTTTATAATGCATGGCATCATCAAAGAGGTTTGTGTCCTTACCATTCTTATGATGCATAATCAACTGTACTACTTTAACTAAGTTATTAAAATTATCTGTTAAGACAGGAGACAATCTCAGAAATTGTTGTGGCCTATGCTGGAAAAAGATCACAATCCATGTGGTCCTTACTCCAGCTAATCTTCTTCTTTTCACAGCCAACAAGCCATATACATATAATGTTTTTTCTTTGAAAGAGGTAAACTTGAACTCATTGTAGGGACTATGAACTCACCTTCACAAATCACACCACACTTTTGTCCAATGGTCATTTCTTCTACTTCAATATGTTTCAACTTGATTGTTATGTCAATTTCCTTGCCAGTCAAGCTGGCTACAGCCTAATTATCAAGTACATTTCCTCTATTGTGACAATCTATTTACAAGGCATTTATACTTGGAGGACAAAACACAAATTTGTGGGGTGTTCACTAATATACACCTATACATGCATGTGGTTTTTAATTCAGATTTACCTATAGTATATACACCTATAAGCCTAGGTTGAGTAGGTCAGTAGGGAGTAGTTGAAGTATGAAATATGAGTAAATGACTTGTTTTCAGACTACCATTTATAGTAAACTTGAACTAGATCTTATGATAATTAATGATGATTGAGAGTTAATAAGTTACTCTATGATCATATAATCAACAACAACTCAATGATATAAAATTGTTATGAGTACGTGTGAATGGGGTGGTTCTGCATGAAATGAGCCCCAACCCAGCTGTATTATTTGTACTGTTTCACTGAGGAATAGACAGTATAGTATTTCCTTTACATACTTTTGTCATGTTTTGGAGCATACTTAGCTGTTTATTTGTGTTGTCTGGTTTTTATTGGTGGGGTTAAATGAGTTTTTTACATTTTTGTATAATGTACTGTATTTTCACCTTTTATTTGCAGTTGTGTCCTTTTTTTTCATTTGGTTTATTGTACTTATTTTCTTTTATGTATGCGAGTACATAACTTTGCACAAAGTCAAAAACTGTTTATTAGGGTTTATTTTTAACAGGCATGCACAGATGCCCTGATGCACAGTTGGTAAGTTCAGAGTAAAGATAATGCCTAAGAATGATGTGTGAGTGTGTATTCAGTGCAATAAATAAATCGAATTGTTTGTGAACAAACTCGAGTATCGATCATGTTAAATGCATGTGTCAGCTGAATTGGATACAAGCCTGGATACGAATGTATAAAATTGTGATTGTTATGTAGGTTTGGTGTGAAAAAATCAAGCTCTGAGTTGTTTATCGAAAATTCGATTCGGTTTGTTTTCTTCTAAACTAGTATAAATTTATAAAGAAATTGAGTTTGCTTGATTAAGAGAATTGTGAGCAACATCTTTACAACTCAAAATCATTTTTTCAAATATGAATAATGGTATCTAAAATATAATCTTAGTAGATCGAGAATATGTTATGAGGGTGAACTTAACTTATCCAATGTGAAGAAAATTTTCAATGATTTTTGTAAATACAAAACTTCACTCTATATTTTATATTTATATGTATGCTCGCCTATATTCTTTTCCGTCCAAGTAAAAAAAAAAAGGCTATAGTCATTGTTATAATATAGTATCAAAGTGCCCGCGGGCAAATTTGACTTGTAAAAAAAAATTGAATGAAAGTAGAGAACTAATATTGAGGGGAAAAGTACAAGTTTCGTAGGAGGAGAAAAAAAGGTGAAAAGTGCAAGAAATTAACCTTCTACAAAGAATGAGCATATTATAATTTTCTGTTCTGCATTTTTAAAACAAAAAATTGACTCCGTTCGAAGTGTATGCTGCTGTTGAGGCTAATCTTCGGTTTTGTTCTCTCTTTTTATTAAATTCTGTAATAGATAATAGTAACTTTGATCATTAATCTGCTTTCAGAGCTGAATAAGAACATTTTCTGTTTGGACCCTGTGATAGGTAGGGGCCAAGTGGTTGGAAAGTTTGATATTGAAGGAAAGAAGGGGAGCATCCGAAGCTTGATACAACCTGTCAAGTGTCAACCTTCCTACATAAAAGTAATATATGTAATCTCCTGCTTGTGGTTCTCTCAGTATATATATCTAGCATCAGATGTTACACCATCACAAAATTTTCTCGAGTTTCGTCCGAAAAATTACATGTTCTAAGCTGCACATAAACATTGTTGTCATTTGCATCATTGACCTGGTTGATGAGAATGACAATAGAATTTGAAGAATGCCATTAACCAACTCAGTGGCAAAAATGTGTATGAGAACTATGAATCTACTCGGTGGTAAGAATGGTAATGATGTTGGATTTGTACATTGTTGCTAGGTCCTTTAATTTACACATTTACATCGAAGAAATTTTAGCATTTAGTATGATGAATCAGAGTGATACTATTATTTTGTTGCAGTACTGTTTATCTTTGTCGATCTGTGTGCTAACCATCACAGAGCCAAATACTGTATGTTTTATTTGATATAAAACATCATTTTGATAAGAAAATTAAACTTTATGATCATATTATGTTTTCTTACATTAAAATTACAATATTTTCCACACTGATGTTGTCCAGGAATTAAATAAGGCTAAATCTAATAACGATGGGCTATAAATTATTTTTAAAAATTGACATTTTTTACTCGTTCACAATGTATTCCGCAATATTTGATCTTTAAATTTGTTAATTAAATATTTGTTTTCGAAAAATAGCTCAACAAAAGCACTTTGTAGTAGATTGTGATCAACAAAACAATGAGTAATATTAATATCATATTAAATTATCAAATACTTTTTTAAAATTTTAAATATAGTGAGCAATTGGATAACACAACAGAAAAGAGTTTAACCTTATTGTTTGAGTCCGAGATTCGATTCTAACTTATCCTAAATTTTTTTAAAATAAATACTCAATTATAAAGTTATAAATTTACTTATTCAAATAAAAGAACTAAAACTTTCTAGAACAAATACTCAATTATAAAATTATAAGTTTAATTATTCAAACAAAAGAACTAAAATTTTCTAGAACAAATACTCAATTATAAAATTATAAGTTTAATTATTCAACCAAAAAAATTCTAAAAATCGGTGATTAATTACCGATTAATCCTTATTTGGTAGCTCACCGAACTGATTAAATTTTTGATTATTGAATTAATTATTTCGATTAATTACCGATTAATACTCAATTATAAAATTTTTATTCACAAAAAAATAATTAAAAATACAGGATTAACGTCTTTCTTTATAATAAAAATCTCAAAATTTGGTTTATATAGACATAATAGACACAGAGCTACACAGTAGCGAGCGGCGTTGTTGGGTTGAAATTTTACAAGAAAAGATCGATGGAGGTCCCTAAAGATCAAATGTCTACTCTTCTCGATTTGGGCCTTTTCAACTCTGCTGAATTGCTCGTATGCTCTCTCCTCTTTCTCTATCTCATTTTCATCTTTTTTTTTTTTAATTTGTACATATTCTATTTTATTATTGTTTTTCTAGGGTTTTTAGCTCTATTAATCTACTTTTTGGTTTTGAATTAGGGTTCTTTTCTTGTTTCTTCGTCTTCTGTAAATGCCGAAACTAGCCCTCATGTTAAAGCTGAAAACTTGGTGAGTTTTTGTTATTCTTTTTGTGATTTTGTTGGTAATTTGTGTTTGTTGATGTGGAAGATTAATGTTTATTGAGTGTTTTGTTTTTGTTTTTGTTGCAGGCGTTGCTTGGTGATGCGTTTTTTCGCGAGAAAGAGTATAAGAGAGCTATTGTGAGTCTTTGTTTCATTTGTGTGTTTTACTCTTTTTTTGAGTTGATTGTTTGTTAAATGTTGGTTTTGAGGTGTTATGGAAGAGTTTGTCTTGATTTTACCCGTGCAATGCATCGAAATGGTAGTTTGATAACTGAAATATGTGATACGACAGATTACAGCAGAATGTTAAAGATAATGCTGAACGACTAATGATTGTGTGACCTCTTATATTGTTGGACTTATGTCTTTTTAGTCTGTCATACATCTTGGTGCCACTTCTGTACATGGATATACACATTTCTAAAAGAATTCTGTCTGTATTTTTTTTATGCGTGTTTTCATGAATAGCATGCTGTTATGCATTGTTGCAACACACTCATCAGTCTCTAGTTTAAGATTGCACTAATTTGCAGACTATTTGAACTTGTCACATTAGGGCTTTTATTTTCCGTGCAAATAGTGCTACGATACTTGTAAATACGCATCGGTGCATTTGAATATTAAAGTATCTTTGATTTGTTTTTTAAACTAAATATCATTAATGATTGAAGAGATACTTTTAGAGCACTTCCTGATCTACATTAAAAGCCAATGCTATATGGTGTACCGTCTTTTGTAGGTGGAGAAGCCTGTCCTATAATTTAACCTGTCAAAGTGCTAAGTTATTTTTGACTGTTCATCTGAATCATCTGATAATTTATGTACTATTATTCTTTTCTTGATACTATGTTTAGGAACAAAAGCATCTTTGGATATTAATTTAATGTAATTGTACTTAATATATTATTACATAAACTAACGGAATCTAAATATGGTAATATCATTTTTCACCAATTGTCTTCCGCGAATGTAAAAATAGCTTACGGTCATATTCTTATGTTTATGCTGTTCTATAATACTTATTTCTGTCGTCCAGCTATTTTTACATTCACTCTATTTAGGGTTCATTATATGTTTTTATTTGTCCAAGTTCCGTTTTAAGTAGAGATTTGGCATTAAGTACTGTATTTCATACGTTGATTCTGATTTTGTATTTTCCAGCACATGTACAAGCAATCATTGCAATACTACAAGAATATTCCCAAACAAATTGCAACTAGGACTTCATTATCTGCAGTAAACAGGTCCTCATCCCCGAATTCATATAACATTTCACCAGTAAACGAAAATGAGGTAGTTTTTTTTATACCGTTGCTTGGATACAAGCTGCAATCCTAATGTCAAGCTATAGACAAATTGGGAAATATAAAATCAGTAACCAAAATTTCTATATCAATTTCAGGTGAAGTTTAAAGTTGCATCTTGTTATGCTGCAATGATTGAGAATAGAGCTGCACTTGCGGAGGTTTGAAATCGATACCATTTGCTCATGAGATGCAAATTTTAGCACTTTCATGATATAAAACTTATTGGTCGGTATGGTATTTTATCCGATACAGGAAATTTGTCTTACTGATTGTTAACATGTAGTGAACACTTGTCGTTATAGTATGTATTAATGATATGAAACTGAGAGAAGATGATTTATTATTTCGCTAACCTCGGTAGTTGTTTCTCATCCATTTGCATTGATGTTCCGACAAGCTGAGTATGTCTTGGAGTTCTGTACTATAGCATGTTTAAATGATATATGTTGATTTTATTTTGTAACTTATGTTCACCGCCCTTTACATTTTTGCTCACCATGATTATAAAAGTTATAATTTGTTAATTACTGACCTCTATTTTCTAACCACAGATGGAGGGAATCCCTACTAAAGCAAGGAATTTGCAGATGAATCTATTAATGGGAAAACTTTATAGACATTCAAGACAAACTCGTCCGTCCATTTCCTGTTACAGAGAGTGTTTAAGGTATATGAAGTGTATTATCTTAAAGTTTGTATTCGTTATTTTACTGGCCACGGTATACCCACGTATGTCTAAAGCATTTCCTTCCCAACGCTATTATTATATGCAGTTTTTCCCCTACTGACTTGTATTTTTTTTCAGACCTTAACGAGTAGTAATGTTTATTAATATTTTATCCTTTAATGTGTTAGTTTTATAATATGTGTTGGTTATTTTATAGCAGAGTTGTGATATATTTATTGTTCTTTTGATAGGCATTGCCCTTGCACTATTGAGGCTATCGTAGCCTTGGCTGAACTGGGTGTTGCAGCAAAGGACATTATTTCATTGTTTCCTCAGGTGTGCTTGTCATTTTAATAACATTATCAGTAGAAATAGATTAAGTAACTGGTACTCCGAATAATTGTTCTCTTAGGGATTGGACATAATCATGCTCCTAGCATATTGTCGTTTCCATTTGTTTTATATAAACATTTAAGTAGATCTCAAGTAGTTGTAAGGGCATATAATTTTTTGACATAAAATTACTCTTCAAAACCAGCCAACTAAATAAAAGTTGGTTAAAAGCTAGTTGTCCGTGCAACTAGTTTTGAGTTTTGAGATGTTGGAACTTTTTGTCATTTTTTTCATTTGCTGTTGGTATTTTGTTTATTTAAGCTCGAAAGTTAATTATCATTAGATGAATAACTCTTGTTTTTTTCCCTTAAGAGAACTTATTTAAAAATGGCGATTTCTTGAGGAGGAAGGCAGTAAACATTTGATTTGTATGTAGGCTGACATAGCCATATGTTTCTGATATTAAGCTGAATTGATATGGCACAGTGTGAAGCTTCAATATATATATATATATATATATATATATATATATAATGTCCAAATTTTTTTTTCCTTTTTGTTAAAGCTAAAGCTATGTTAGACTCTTTTCATTTGTCAAGACAGTGATTTTACGTATAGTATAAAAATTGGTATAGATATATTGACAACTAATGATAAAATTGTCCATGCCCTTTAATGTGACAGATCCCAAATAGAAGCGGGAAGCCTCCTTCTGATCACTTGGAGTTGAGTCGTTGGTTACAGGTAGCTTATAACTAGGAGTGTTTTATGTGTTGGATGTGTTTGTATGCATTCACTTCTTATTTGTTGACCTTTTTTTTTCCTTTTGATTGGATAGAAGGAAATAAATTTGGAAGCGTAATACAGTATTTCATGTTACTTATATGAGTGGCCTTAAATTATACCTGTGTTAATTTGGAATACAGAGGAAAAGGACATACACTTTAAGCTCGTTAGCAAGTATGAAATATAACTCAATAAGAGCTTATGAGTTAGCAAGTATGAAAACAATTGTCCTCGGTTGAACAATAAACACATACTATTTTCAATGTAGATCACTGGTTTAACAGGTTTTGTTAGAAAAAGAAAATTACGCACGGAGTCACGAAATCCACCAATTAAGTTGTACATTTAGTAATTATAAAAGGTTTTACTAGACTTCAGATATGCTGTATTGTCCATTTTGCCGTACTTCAACAGTATTAACCTTTACTAGACTTCAGATATGCTGTATTGTCCATCTTGTCGTTGTACTAAAACAGTCTTAACCTTTTCTTTTTTTGTGTGCAGCGTTATACTGAGGCCCAATGCTGCATTGCTTCAAATGATTACAAAGGTATAAGAATTTCTCTAGAAGTTGAAAAATGATATCTATCAAATCTATATCCACATTTTCACATATCTCACTTAATTAACATGTTATTGTTTTGGACCAGAAAATCTGCCATGTTAACCATTACAATCATCACTTATTACGCAACCTCACATGCATACGTAGCTGGACTCACTTCGAAGATTCTCTTGTTGCACTAACAATAACTTTCCTCATTTAGACTTCAGAGTTGGCACATTGTTGAAAATTATCTGAATTATACCTCGTCTCTGTTTAGCATGTGAATGGATCATCTTTAGAATCCAGGACATTTTCTTTGGTTTTTTTAAGCAATACTTGAATTACCATTTGTACTGATAGGTACTGTGTGATGCATTTGTAATGTGGTTGACTGTAGAGTGTAGAAGCAGACACTGCTGTCAGACTCCAGGGATATTTTTACCTCATTTAAATGTTTACTCGCTGTAACAGTAGTTGTAGTTATAGCCTTCCAGATGTTCTTGGGCTGAAGTAATAATTACTTGATTATAGCCTTTTATAATGACTTTTATGTATTTTTGCTGGCAGGTGGCCTGGAACTCTTTACAGAACTTCTACAACGTTTTCCTAATAACATACATATATTACTTGAGATAGCAAAGGTTAGGTTAGCTATGGATTCATTCCTTAAACATGAGTGTTTTATCTGTTTTATCTTTTGGCGACGTATGTGTGAGATTTGAAGTACACTAATTTGTTTAGCTTTAGTGCATCCTAGCATGCACCCATGCTTCCTAAAACTTATAGCCTTACAATTATCTGGAGGAATTGTACTTCCTCTAGTACAATTGTGTGCAAATGTTCTTTCATCTTATCTGTTCATGGTATTTATGTCTTGCAATTTTAGTTCTGCTCGCCGTCCACAATTAGTACATGTCTATTTTTATGCTTTTCTAGGGCTTCAGCTGTGGTAGCTTATCTATGAAATGCTCGGCTGATTTGGTTAAGTGGTCTCGTGTAGTTTTCATGTTTTTTGTTCCAGATTTGCTCTGCAGAATGTCCCTATTGCCTTCTTATTATGCATGAATGCATCTTATCACTGTCAGTATTATTTTATTTCTTGAAACTAAATACACACGTTAATGTAGTATATATTCATGAAACTAATAATACAGCATTGTCATATACAGCTAACCTCTCTAATCTCAGCATTGCAATTACAATATTAAAAATTAAATACTTAATAATGAATAGAATACTCCTATCTGCACATAACACAATATTAAATACTCAATAGTTAATCCAATACGGACCATTGGTAAATTAATGCCAGTCTGTGCATGTTCAACATGATCGTAGTTTTCTTTTTATTAATAATCTTGCCTATAGTTTGATTCCTAAAAGTCTTGGTGTGTTTAATGAATTACTTCCTTGTTTGAAGGTTGAAGACATTATTGGGAAAAATGATGAAGCCATGATAAATTTTGAGAAGGTAATAGGATTGCTCCTCATTATGTATACCTATTCTTCATTTACTTATCGTTACTTCTATAGATTTAGTAAAGCTATCTATAATTTCTTCACTGTTATTTCTGGTGACAGGTTAGATCCATCGATCCATATGTGATCACTTATATGGATGAATATGCGATGCTTTTAAAGCTGAAGTCTGACAATTCAAAGTTAAACAAGTTAGTGCATGATCTTCTGAACATTGATCCTACAAGGCCAGAAGTCTTTGTGGCTTTGTCTGTTCTGTGGGAAAGAAAAGATGAGAGAGGAGCTTTATCTTATGCTGAGAAGGTTAGTTCAAGTAAATTTGAGGTCACATACTTATATAAAAACAAAGACTAACTTGGAAAAAGTAAATTGCTATCGACACACCAACATTTAAACATATTAACATGCACAACTTTTTCTTTTTTGTTCTGCAAGTAGAGCATCAGGATTGACGACAGGCACATACCAGGTTACATAATGAAGGTATTTATTTATTGGCACTTCTAATTTAATAGCAAAACAATACACTTCTTACTAAGAGAACGAACAATAGTGTTTGCAGGGATTCATTTACATGGTGTTTAATTTTGAATAATTTCATATTTTAACATCTTTTTAACTCCCAGGGTAATTTGTATCTATCAATGAATCGGCCAGAAATCGCTGTAGTTGCATTCAGATGTGCTCAGGAGTTGAGAGCTGATCTTCGTTCTTATCAAGGTATGTTTTGGAAGGGAAAACTATCAACGTCAATGCTTTACTAATTGCAACAGTAAACATGCATGTTGTGATCTTTTTCAACCTCTCCTGTTCCTCCTACTCAGGTCTGGTTCGTTGTTATTTGGCAAATTCAAAGCTCAAAGAGGCTCTGCATGCTGCAAGAGAGGCGATGAAGGCTATGCCTCAGTCAGCAAAGGCTTTAAAATTAGTAGGAGATGTGCATGCTAGCAACTCTAGTGGTAGAGAGAAGGTATTCCATTGTTTTGACTTTTTTCTATAAAGTGTTTAAATTTTCCGGTGAACTAAGAAGCAAGGATACGGGTGCAGGGATACACGGACAGATTGAAAAAATATGATAATATAGTTATTGGGTCCCCGGGGGATGTGGCATTATATCCTATATATAAAAAGAGTAAGAGAGTTTTTCGGTAGTGGTGGTTGGTATAATGTATTTAGGATTATAACTCTATCATAATGATGCTAAAGAAAGAAGCTAATAAAGTATATTACATAATTAATTCTTGTATAGCGAACCAATCTCACATTAGCACTAAGATGCAATATATTAAGAATTTTAATATTATTAAATACTAATATATAAAAATAAGAAAATAAATCTAATATGAAGATTAAAACATGTAATATGAAATATTTGGAATATTAATAAACACAACTACTAAATGAAACATAATATAGTATTGTGTATATTTTGACTAATTAAAAAATATTTTCTAATGAAAAAATTAATAAAACAATAAGATACTGAATTTAATAAGTATATTGTCACCACTTAATAATAATTTTGAATTCTAACGTTGCCGACTCTTAATTGTAACATAGTATTATGGATGTTTTAACTAATTCAAAATTCTTTGCAGATTAAAAAATCAATTAGAATCAAGAAACTAAATACAAAAGGAGGTTGTCAGAGAGAAAATAACAAAGTCAGGTAACAATATTATGTTATTTAAATATTAAAAGAAAAAAAGAATAATAATCTTTGCATCGCCTGAGATATAAGCTGCTATATAAAATAGTATAATTATATATATTTATATATATGTGTGTGCTGTTTTGTATTATAAATCTGTTAACAAAACTCTAAAATATAAATTTATCATCTAGAATTTTCATTTTTGCTAATGTGAATGTAAACATTTATACTTTTTCGTAGCATTAATACTTTGCTTTCGTGGAAACTAATTTCGAGCACTATTTGTGAAAAGAAATATATTTAATTAGGATTGTGCAAGTATCGCTAGGATACGAGTGACTAGTGATGCATTGCGAACCTAGTATCCTTGCTTCCTAGGCGGCGAACAACCCACAATGGATAAATGTTTGTAAAGAGATGCATAACACATGAGATAATGCATTTGCTGTAGTTTTATGTTATTTTTACAGGAATCATTTCTTGAACAACCACATGAAAACTATGTTAATTAGATTTCTCCAAAAATGAAATAAAAATGAAAGTAAACTTAGAAGGTGAGAGTTCTAGAAGCTATAGCTTGGCTAATTGACTCTGAGTTTCTGCTAAAACTCTCATCTGTGGATACTTTGAACTTGGTGGAACTCTTGACAGGCAAAGAAGTTCTACGAGTCAGCCCTCAGGTTGGAACCTGGTTACCTCGGAGCTGCATTGGCGTTGGCTGAGCTACATGTGATTGAGGGCCGAAATGGTGATGCTGTACTTCTTCTTGAGCGCTATCTCAAAGACTGGGCTGATGACTCTCTTCATGTTAAGCTGGCTCAAGTTTTTGCTGCTACAAATTTGCTGCAGGAAGCTTTGACACATTATCAGGCAGCGCTAAGGTAAGCCTTCTCTGATATTTATGATTATTAGATGCATTAAGTCAGACTTATTGACACCAGTAGTTGGAAAATTTGTATTCTGTAATTAACTTCTGTTATCAAGAAAGATGTATACAACACCCCGTCACGGTAGATGCCAATGAATGTATCATAATGTGTGTTTCAGGATAAGTCCTCAAAATGAGGCAGCAAAGAAGGGGCTCGAGCGCCTAGAAAAGCAGATGAAGGTTTGTCTTTCAGTTATAATTTCTTGCACAAGCCTGCTATTGGGCATTGTATTTTATCATGATTTTCTATAGTTGCATGCTCCTGGTCTGAAGAAATGTCTTCTGCAGGGGTTGGATCCGGATGCACCTGAAGAAGATGAAGAAAATGAGCTTGACGACGCTGATGCAGATGCAGATGAGGCTGAACTCTTGTGAGATGATACTCAAAGTTCGTTTACACCGTAGTATAGCCACTGCTAATAGTACACTGATCTAGGCAATGGTGGGATTTCATGTCATGACATGTTATTGGGGTGAGGTAAGTGCAGAGGTGCATAGACATGCCAAAGTCACGAGACTTGCAGCTGCTATCTGGAACTAGATTCTCGTTTCTGCATAAAATGAAATTTTTTATTAGAGTTCTTTCGCATCTCATCATACAGCAACTGATTTGGGAAACCGTTAATCCCATAACGATGCTACTTGTATAATCTCTTTGTTTCTCCTAAAGGGAAGTACATTGTAATATATGGGTAGATAACCCGATTTGAACACTGAAATTCAAATACATTAGAAATTTCACAATTACATTCCTTCAATATTCTTTAATTGGAAGAATGTATACCAGGCCCCAAAGTCAATTTAAGATATGCCCGTGACTGTTCAAAACCCTTACATTGCGGGGGCCATAAGCTAGTTTCAATAATTAAGATGATAGATACAACGATGGGGTATGCATACTTTTTGTCATCAAAATATACATCAATACATAAAATTTTAAGTGTGTTAAAATTAATTTTTATTATTATAAATATATATATATATATATATATATATATATATATATATATATATATATATATATATATAATTTGACATTTTCAATGGGTTCAAATAATCAAATTATTTGAGAAGTCTATTATTAGAACTAATAATAATATAAATATTTGATTTATATATATATTATTAATTAAAATTCAAACTTTAAATTTATGTTAGTATCTTAAATGTGTAAATATTGAATTTAATGAATTGTTTAAGTTATAAATTTTAAATTTTAATACATTATTGAAAGGTATTAAACGTTAAATATTGATAATATATTCGAATAAAATGAGTAATATATGAAAAATGTCAGTGAAATTAGAGTGTATAGAAATCATGCTTGTTTTAATCTTGTGCAAGATTCGTGTAATCTGAAGAGGGACAGGTGACTTCGGAAAATGTCTAACTTGGTGGAGGAAAGAGTCAAAAATACCAGGAAAAGGATGAAAAGGTTAGAAGTTTTCGATGCCAATGGTGCCATGGTGGCAACTAATAGTAACGAAGTTTATCAAATAATGTTGATGCCAAAAGTGACATTACATCTGATCTAAGCATATGCAAGAAATAAATGTATACTTAATTTAGAATTTAGGAGATAATTTAGAAATGAATTTTTTTTAAAAAATTAGATTAGTTATTTAAAGTCAAAAATTAACAAATGTATACTTAATCCGTAAATGGAAAAAAAAAGTATATTTTAATTATTTTTTAAAAATAAATGAAAATATTCCTTCATTTTCATCTAATACTACATATATCACCCGTTAAATGTTCATTCTGAATAAGAATAAGATCCTCCACGAATCTGTAAGCACACTCATTAGCAGAACAGAATAAACAATAAACCTACATGTTTTAACTGATAACATAACTTCCTGTCATTTTTAATGACCAAACCAAAAATTGAAATCATGGGTATTTGACTTCCCATTACTTGAATTGTCATAGCATAATGTACAAGCATAATGTACAACTTGGAGGAGAGAGAACTAAGAAGCTATATATACACACGAATACACGATCACTTCGTCAAATCAATACACACACAAATCAACAAAGAGAATGATCTAGAAATCCACCCCATCCGATTATATATTAATCAATTTATAAAATTTTTAATTTGTGCCACTAATTATCTAGTTACTACTACCTCCTTCCCACCTATTGTTAACGTTTCAAAGAGATGATTCAACACACATTTTAAGGGACATATAAAGTATAGTTCCATAACTTATTTTTAATTTTTTTTTCTGAATAAAAATTTATTGTTTAAATTTTTATTCAGGAAAAAAAATTAAAATAAGTTATGGAACTATATTTTATATACACCTTAAAATACGTGCTGAACCTTCTCTCCGACACATAAACAAATGGGTGGGACTGAGAGAGTTTCCTAACTATATACATATCTATAATAAATATAGATATGTATATAGTTAGGAATCGTATTATAATAAATAAAATTATATCTTTAATTTTTAGGCCCGTGTATAATTTGGACCTGTGTTGCAATAAATATATAATTGAGCATAAAAAGTAAAATTTTAGGTAGTATAGATATGTATATAGTTATGGCCCGTATTATAGTAAGTAAAATTATATCTTTTATTTTTTAGGTATGTGTACAATTTGGACCTGTGTTATAATAAATATATATGTTGACCTAAAAAAAAAATTTAATTAATATACATATGTATATAGTTTAGGCCCGTATTATAATAAGTAAACTTATATGTTTTATTTTTTAGGTCTGTGGCTCAATACCGACCGACCGATCGACCAACCAAAATTTTTAATTTTTTGACTATAATAATATAGTATAGATTAGAAACGTATTATATAGATACATACTCACATAATAAAAGTCTTAAACCAAGTATAAATCTAATCCTGAAATTCTGGACTTGAGTTGTGTTTCTGCTGGACTCTGTAACGGCAAATTGTTTTATCATAACATCTTGTTGTTATGATAATCCTGTAAAATAATGTTAGCATAAGTAATATGGCAGACTATTATCAAGCAAATAAAACATGTTAAGCCATATTACTCTCGCAGCTTGCTAATAACTTGAACTTTTAAAAAATCCAAAATTTATACAATTAAATTTGATTCCCAGTTTTTCATCTTTGTCGAAAAATTAAATTTGCACCGTATCAAATATCGATAATACGGGGTCAGTGACCAGAGAAGATGTGAAACAATCTGCCAAAAACACAATAATTTAAACGAAGTGATTGTGTGTGCAAGCAACAGATTAGTGTATGACAATAAACAAACTGTTAAAGAGAAGGTAAGGAACGGAGGATGTCTCGAGTCCAGTGCGGAACTGTCTCCTTAAAGCTATTTCGCCTCTCACCGTATGTTTGAGTCGATAGCCTCCCAGGATAAAACGAGAACACGATGATGTCACGAAGAACAACACCTTCAGCGAGCTTGAACAGAGCAAGAAAACTATCACTAGGAAGAGGACGGCTGTGTTTAGGGTTTAGGACAGAAGACTGACTTATTTCGATGATAACCTAAGACCGAATAAGATGAATATATAGACTGGGGAAAACTTGTGTGCTACACAATTTCCTTAATTACCACGCGTTTACCTAATTAATCACGCGTTAAATAATAAAGACAATCGGTTGTCAAAATTAAATTCGTAATCAATTTTGAATTAATAATAGCACTTATTATTAAACAAAATAACGAATTACTATATTGAGCAAAAGCACAGTGGAAATTCGACAGCAGCTTTGAGTTTACTGTCGACAGCAAGTTTCCTGACAGTAACTTTGAGTTTACTGTCAAGCACGACATCAACTTTGCCCGCCCGAGTTTACTGTCAGGACTCGACAGCAACTTTGCCCGCCGAGTTTACTGTCAGGACTTCCGTGACAGTAATTTTGAAATGAGTTAAGCAATTCTGTCTGACAGTAACTTTGCTTATTCGACAGCAAGTTTGAGTCTGACAGTAACTTTGCAAAACTGGTCCGGATTTATTCGCCCCAAATTTTGCTATGACGCTCTCCAAATCCCGGGGTCTAGATCTGGGGGTCACCAGCCAATCAACAATAAAATAATATAAACCAGAGGCACACTGGCCCAATAATATATCAGAGGCGCACTGACCCCGCCAAACTAAGGATCGCTAACCGGTTATAGTATGAAATCAAGCAGCTAAAACTAAAAGTAAATCCAAATACTTTATTACAAGCCCACTACTAATACACAAACTCAAATCCACAAGTCTAGATAAGTTTTAAGTCTAAATTCATTTTATTACCCATTCTATCTATAGCAAAACTGTAAACAGCTAAATACCTGGGAAGCCCGAAAAGCGAGCCACCCTAACACCTGAGGCTCTCTATGCCCGCTAGAGCTACCGCTGTGACTCATACTGGATATCTGGCAGAATTTAATAAAAAGCAAGAGTGAGCCAAAGAAATGCTCAGCAAGTATATAAACAATTGAAATTAAATCAAGAAATGAGATCTGTATAGAGGACGAAATATACAACAATTTATTATAAAAACTGAACAGATAGAGTGGATCAGGATATATAATCAATAATCAAAACATCTCGTAATAATCACATCAATAGCTATATTACAAAATAGCTAATTGATAAAATCTACGATCTACCTTTTTTGTTTTTAGATCTTTCCGGTGGTTTTTAATGATTATGATCGAATAAGATACAGGTACCATGAGCTAGGTCTATACATGGCCAAATCGGACCGGAACCGGAAAACCGGACCGGACCGGACCGGGTCAAAACCGGTCCGGACCGGAACCGGCCCTAAATCGCCGGTTTTTTTATTTTTAAGGTTCAGGTTACGGTTCGTATTAATAGAAAACCGGTGAACCGCCGGTTCAAATCGGTCCGGTCCAGCCGGTTCAAACCGGTCCGGTCCAGGCAATTATAACTTCTTTATTAGTCACCTTATACTGTTTTACTTTTACATTTATCAATGATTGATAGTTTGACTGTGACATTTGCTTGCCAGACACCGAAGATTTGCAAATTGCAACCAAAGATTTCATGTACTTCATTTACAGATTTATTGGCTCTAGCGATTCAGTGGTCTCATAGTAGTAGTGTACTACAGTACTAGTAGTCTAGACGTCTAGTACACAATGACAATAGTATGTCAATTGTCAGTAAAGTATAATCATTTGACTAAACTTGTGTGCACAATTATTTCTTTTTTTATGGTGACAATTGTCATCTTATTTAAATGTTAATCTCGAATTATTTTCTCACCCATTATATTACTAAATATAAAATCACAAAAAATATATTGAAAACCTTATTTGGATTACTAATTAAAAAATATATATATTCTGCATCATATTCAGCTTATTATATATTGCATAATGCTGGACATATATGTCTGTAATTTATATTTTATTTAAGAGTATTCCACAGAATTTAATCCATATAAAATATTTTTAAATTCGGATGTTAATAATATAAATTAATTTATTATTCTAAAAATCAGTGATT
This sequence comes from Oenanthe javanica, assembly GCA_008931105.1. Lineage (NCBI taxonomy): Eukaryota > Viridiplantae > Streptophyta > Magnoliopsida > Apiales > Apiaceae > Oenanthe > Oenanthe javanica. The sequence goes on along the minus strand of QRFB01004343.1, from coordinate 22,034 downwards.
AATATCCCTATTCGGCAACTCACCGAATTGATTAAATTTTCAATTATTTAATTAATTGTTTCGATTAATATCTGATTCATATTTTTATCGATTAAATTCAATTTGTACATTTGTACACCTTGCACAAAAAGGAAAGTATAAAGAAATGGATGAGACAGATTGAGTACATTTGTACACCTTGCATATAAATATTACTAATCTATTTTGTTTTTTTTTAACTAAATGAATTCAATTTCAATCCGTATTTACTTAAATTGGTTTTGAGATTTGGTCTTTGAGTTGGACGTGTGAAGTTAGTTGGTTAAATTAAGTAACTGACTTCTGAAAAAAATCACGTATGTTAAAAAATATTTAATTATATAATTTATTTTCATATAGCTTATTTCTAATTATTGCATTTAATGATGAAATTAGTTGTAAAATTAAACATTAAAATTAGGAGTGCAAAAATAGTGAAGCCACATACAATTAATCGATAAAAATAATGGTTTGTATTGAAATGCGAAAGGAAGATGAGAAGAATCAAGAATGCATCTTTTGTGTCAAATCTCTTTGCACGGATATCTGCATCATACAGTAGTGTAGTTTGTAGAGACTAGAGTAGTCACTAGTCATACAGTAGTGTAATCTCTTTTATTGTAACGTTAATATTGCAACGTTAATATTGTAACGGTTGCTTTTTTTTCCCCATATAAATACCTTACATATTAAAATTCTTAACTCACAATTTACAACTCAAACTCTCTCATTCTCTCATTCTCTATATATTCTATTCACAACTCTCTTGTTTTATTATATATATTTTATAAATATATATAATTATTTTACATACTATAATTTTATATTATATATTAAATGGCTAATATTGGATCGCAAGAAAGTAATATGCAAGCCGATGGAAGTGGATCGAGTTCGAGAAGACAACTTTCATCCGATATTTTTACAAAA
>QRFB01004343.1:0-20048 GCA_008931105.1 Oenanthe javanica | reverse complement strand
ATTATAAAAATTATTGTAATAAATTATATTGTTTGTTGTATTCTTGTAAAACATATAAAATTTATTGTAATATATTTACTAGTTTTTTAATTAAAAAAGTACAAATGAATTTAACAATATTTTTAATATAAATAATTTTTTTATTTATAAGGTTCAAACCGGAACCGGAACCGGTCTTGAACCGGGTCAAAACCGGATCAAACCGTGAACCGGAACCGTCTAAACCGGAACCGAAGGTTTATATCATGTTAAGGTTCAGGTTCCGGTTCAAGATTTTTACGAACCGGAACCGGCGGTTCATGAACCGGAACCGGCGGTTCACGAACCGGAACCGGCGGTTCACGAACCGTGGCCATGTATAGCTAGGTCCCATGATCACATACGTATATATTAAAACAGTAAAAAGAGAATATTTTTTATTAAAGTCCAAAAGTCAAACAAATCGTTTTCCTATGTTTAACAAGAGCCTTTGACTCTCCGTGGTTTATTTTGATTAATGCCCAAAAATCAATCAACTCGTTTTTTTATGTTTAACAAGAGCCAGTATAAACTCAGGTCCTGTTTGGCTTTCCGGGGTTTATAAATTAAAAATTACATACAGTTTTTAATTTATAAGTTACGGGATATTTATAAAATAAGTCAAACGGTATCTTAAAATTATGACTTATAATTTAATGTGACTTAAAGTGATAAATTGAGAATTTAAAATAAATATTTGAGTAATTTTGACTTGTGAATTTTTAAACATATAATAATAAAAATAAAAGTTAAATACTTTAAGGAGAAAGGAATAAATAAGCCTTCATTATTTGTGAAAGTTTTATTTATTTAGCCCTTCCTGACAGGTAGCTCGATCAAGCTTGTCATTAATAATGTGCCATTATCACATTTATGAATTTTGACTGACATGGAGTCCTCACGACCTCACGGCTAGATAGCCTAGATTACACGGAAACCGTATTGCCTAACGAAAACCGTAATATACAAATATTATATATACCTACTCTCCTTGCCTAATCAATACATATACAAATCAAGAAATATGAAAAATCTACATATCCACTCAATTCTCGCCATAGATGTGGTGAAAATAAATGATTCCCCGGAGATGAAAGTCTGTGCCATTGTCGGAGCCGGCGGCACAAATGAGAAAATACTGACCGATGAAGTAGCAGGCATCAATCCGGAATGGAAACGTCCATTCAAGTTTCCCCTCGTTGAGACGCACTCTATCCGCGTGATAATACTTGGCAACATAGATAGTGGCGGCTACAAAGAAATTGGACAAGTACATGCACCGATGATAATGTTTCTCACACCCGACGACGAGGATTACACGCGTGTGTTTCCCGTTAAAAATTCTTCCGGTGATGAGATTGGAGGACAAGTAATCATTTCTTATCGCTTGCCCGAGAAAATTAGCTGCGTGAATCAGGTGGCTAATCCCGGTAACGTGCATCCTGTTGCTAATCCGGGCTCCGTGCATTTTCCACAGCAACAGGTTTACTACCCGCCAGCGCAGCAGCAAGTGACTCGAATCAGTAGGTTTAAGTCTGGGCTGCGAAGAATTGCCTCACGTCTTGCTGCAATGGCGTGTGTACAGTTGACTCTTGATGCTGTTTCTGAAGGTGGTGGATTTATGTAATGATGAGTTTGCTGAATTCTGGTAATAAGTTACACCGTTTGTTTCATGGGGTATGTCCGGTGTTCGTATTTAAGTTTGTTTTTATTAATTCCATGTTCCGGTTGGTTTGTTTGTCTAGTCCTATTTATTGAGAGTGTGAAAGACAAGTTAATAAATTATATCCATCTATTCAAGTCTTTTATGTATTTATTAAAATTGCTCAATTTGGGTTTTACGCTGATTCATAATTTACGATTTTAATACTGATACTCATTCTTACCCTCATATATATGTTTATGTTTATGTTTAGTTTCACCGGTGTACATATATATTGAGAAATGATCCTCACTTTTGGAGTCGATATTGGTCTGAATTTGCATCGGAAGCTATCAATGATATGAAATTTCACTATTACTCATGGGATATGAATTCATCATTCATTTTGCTTATGCTGTTTGAAACACCCATCTTAGTGTTCTTATTTTTAATTGAAATTTTAAGTTTAATGAGGGATTATAAATTGGAAATTACAAGTTTGTTTTGCATATAATAATAGATAGATTGCTTGTGTGCGCTTACCTACCAAAGTCAAAACTTGGAGTACTTGTCAGTACAAATCTAACCCAGAATTACATTCGTATTTGGGATCGATAAAATGCCCACTGCCACGTCAGCAGTGGTGGCCCACTGGTGGGCCCCGCCAGTCACGTCAGCATGGGTCCCACGTCAGCCACATCACTAATTATTAAAAAAAATTAGCTAATGCAACACCATTCGTTAGTGTTGCATTCACTGCAACACCGTGAGTAATATGCAACACGAAGTTTTATCTAATGCAATACTATTTTAGCAGCGTTGCAAAAGAGCCAAAAATTCAGAGCTACCGCAACGTTTTCAGTGCAACGCTTTCTAAAAGCATTGCCTATGTGCACTTATGGCGTAGTGTTATCTCAGTCCTTTGTACAAATCTAACTCTTATGTTGTAGAATGTAAAAGATAATAGATTTGTAAAATAAAAAAAAAATGAAATAAGAATTATATTCAATTTTATTATAGATCTGTAATAATAATAATATAGGTATTTCACGGTTGAAATGTACTTCCAAATTTATCAGTATATATGGCATGCTTTTGGTTGTTAATTGTTAATTTGTTTTCTCCTAGAGAAAAGTACATTGTAATTTATGAATAGATGACATGTAATATCTGTAATTTATTTAGTTAGATAATAGTAATGATAATTAGAATTAGTAATATTAGTTTTAATAATAATATGTTTATATTTAATTTTGATTAAGAACAGAATTTATAGTAAGATAGTAATTAGATTAGAAAAATGATATTAATTCTACAATATATATACCCGATGCTTATAAAAAAAAACACCACACATTATTAATTATTAAAACCCTAAAGTACAACAAACCTGCCGCAGCAAGATTGAGGTGAAGGGTGAAGCAAGAACTTATAATTTTCTGTAACTCTGTTAACAAGTAAGTGCCTTTAATAATATTCATTTAACTTTATGAATATAGGTGTGAGTATAAATAATGATAGGTTATTTATACAACTAAAATTCGTTTTTAAAATATTTAATTTTAACTATATACAAAATACTCTCTTCTATAATATTTATTAAATTTAGTCTTGACTTTTTAATTTAAATAAACTAAAATTTACTGATAAAATTTCACAAAATCTGATTTATTCCAAAATTAAAAAAATTAAATTTAAAATTAATTATTATTAAACTTTAATTTATATACCATATTCAATACTCCGTATTCAATTTAAAAGTACCATGCCAGGAATCCAACCAGGAAGTTTTTAACAATCTCATGCGCCACTTTCGTAGGAATGCTTTTACTAGAAGGCTGAGATTGGAGCTAGCTACCTTATTAAACTGCCACGTCACCCGCCATTAACCCCTGCTTTTATATATATACATAGATAGATTATATAATCTTCGCGTGAACGGTAAAATTATTCATTTATATATAGATTATATAATCTTTGTGTGAACAGTAAAATCATCCAGACTTCCAAACCTTAAGATACGACTCAAACTGCAGCATGTGATTCAATAAATACAAACTTTCTTCTATTTTAATTTCAAAATAACTCTTTTAAGTCCAGATTATTCCAAGTTTAGGAATTTCTTATTTTTTACAATAAAATATTAAAATTTAATAAATAAATTTTTAATTAATATAAAATACAATAAAATACAATAAATTTTTAATTAATTTACCACAGACTTCTTGAATGGTCTATTTCCTTAGACTTCTCGATCTCTTTCTTGACTAACTTCTCGATTTTTTTACTAGACTTCTCGAATGAATATTTTGTGACATTTCTCGAATGACTTCAATTCCTTGACTTCTTGATCAGACAGGATTCTCGATCGAATACTGAGTCATTTAGAGTTTTGAAACTTCTCTACCTGTTGCACATTTCTGACTTCTCAATAAGACTAATTTCTCTATTAATTATTTACCTTAAAAATAGTTCCTTTTCTGAACTCCTTATTTAATGTGATCTTTATTCTTCTGATGCATGATCCATAGATTCTTGAATCTTCTATCAGTACAATTATTTTTGATGTCACTCATTTACATTTGGAATTACAGTAAAAACATGATTCTTATTGCAAATACATAATAAAATAAACTGAGACACCACCTTACACTAGAAGTACTAGAATGTTACAGACATAACAAGTAAATATAATATAGTAGGCTTGATTTGATCCATTAGTTTTGGTGTTTTTTAATTTTTTATTTTGTCTCTTCGAGATTGATTCAATGGGTGTTTTGGAGATCTGGAAAGCCCTATCGAGGCTGGTTTGATGGTGAAAATCGCAAAAACTCACCTTTCGAAACGATTCATATTATGAGGGCATCAGTTCCTCCAATTTTAGTTGATGCAACTGAAAATTCAGAATATTAGACTACCATTGAAATTAATTGTGTGAAAGTCAATTATGATATTATTAATTTCAAGAATAACGTAATTTGGATTTCTCGAAAAGCCATTGTAATCTTAGTTAATTCACATTATATTTTTATTTTATATGTTAAGCGATTTGGAAACAAAACTATTATTTGTTTAACTCGTTTATTTGTTACTCAACCATATTGTATTGACAGTTTGAGGGTTTGTGCTAATTGTGTCCGTTTTTCAAGTGAAATGTATAATTTTTCGTCAAATAAAAATACTTATCAAATTTAAATTACACTTTAGATGTCATTACAGTGATTCAATTATCATCGGATTCAACCCACATTTTAATGCTTTTATGAGTTACATATTTTTAGCCTGATTTTTAAATGAGTTCGACAATACTTACAATTTACAAATAATTTGAACTTTCTATTAATTACCCTTTTTAATTTCGCCTTCAACCCGGTCAAAGTATGTCCACACCAATGATTTTAATATTATCTGTTTTTGGCTGATAATTTTCCTTTTCCTGAGTGCTTTTAGTAATTAAATCATCTTCTTGCAGAGTTATAACGCAATCTTGATCATTTTTAAAAACATATACGGCGCATTTTGTTGATATCATGCAAACTGACTAGATGATGTACATGAAAATATGAAATTAAACTTTGAAGCATTTCTTGAAAACATTATAGTTATAGATTTATAAATATACTTATATTTTAGTAATTTATTATTTATCCATTTATTTTATTTTAATATCAATTTTTTATCAAAAAATGTTAAAAAAAGTTTGGGAGTAAAAGTAAAAATCAAACGATTTAAATTGATTTAAATATATACATACATGGTCGTACTCTTTGGAAACCAGTATAATTGAGTAACTAATCCTCCGTTTGGAATTGTTGTTTAAAACTGTTGTACTGACAGAAAAAGTGCGGGCAGAAAAGAAAAATCAGATGATTATTTGATAAGTTTTTTGATTTATTTATATTTTGAGATATAATATAAAAAATAATGTTTTTGAGATAATTTGATATTGAAAAATGTAGTTATTTTTTGTAAAAGTTGTAAAAGAGTTTTTTTTCAAAAACATATGGGGACTTGCTTTCTCTAAAAACAGTTTTTAGACAAAAAACGAAAGCTGTTTTTAAAATTTACAAAAATTTTACCCGCTTTTTAAAAATAAGTTGCTGTCTCCAACAACAATTTCAAACACACCCTAACTGACTTTTGTTAGAACCATTAGATTATCTTTTACAACTTTTACAAAAAATAACTATATTTTTCACTATCAAATTATCTCAAAAACATGAGGGGACTTGATTGCTCTAAAAACAATTTTTAGACCAAAATCATTTTTTCATAAAGCAGTTTTTAAAATTTATAAAATTTTTACCCGTTTTTTAAAAATAAGTTGCTGTCTCCAACAACAATCTCAAACACACCTAACTAACTTTTGTTAGAACCATTAGATTAATATACTGTCATGATTAAAGATTAAAGATGTTTAACACATACTCCTACTGAACATGAAAAGCGGTTAGCTCAACCCTAATATCTTAAACGTTTTTAATAAAACATATTTTTTCTTATATCTTATAAACTCTATTTTAAAACAATACATTTTAAACTTTATCAATACATAGCATAAACTTTTTTAAGTTTAACATAAATTTAAAATATAAGTAATTTTATTTTATTCTATTAAAGAATGCAATGTTCTGTATAAAATATAAAATTACATTTAGCAATTAATATTCTCAAAACATAACATATATTCTATAAAAATAACTAACGTTCTGTATATATATAATCATGTACCGTAAAATATTAACAATTATTTTTATTAAAAAAGTATTAGATTATGTAAAAATAATTAATGTTCTGTATAAAAATAAGTATTTATTTTGTACAAAAATATTATATTATGTAAAAAAATATAATCTTGTCCTGTAAAAAATGTGCAGTTTTCTGTAAAAAATGCACGGTGTTCTGTAAAAAATTGTACAGTATTCTGTACAAATATATTGTGTTATACAATAACATATTTCTTTTCAAAAATTCAGTATTTTGTAAATTAATTAGTTTCATGTAAAAAATATGGAAGATTCTGTAAATACAATTTTGGGTTAAAAAAATAGTATTTAGTAATATATTAAAACTAGTAGTAATAGAAAATAAAAATTATTAACAAAACATCATTTATTTAAATGATTAGATGAAAGTTTCATCGTAGACACCCCCCGCCTATTCACGGTAAAGTAGGACTAAATCTTGAACATGAAAATAATACAAATCCAACGATCCTGCTTGAATTACTCAGTTACCTGTTTAAATTGGTTATTCATTGACCCTTCCTTGTATAATATATATATATATATATATATATATATATATATATATATATATATATATNATATATATATATATATATATATATATATATATATATATATATATATATATATATATATATATATATTCGGATTTGATATTATAGAATACTAATGTATTTATATTTATATTCGTATATAAAATTATCAAATTCACATACGGATATTATCCGACTTATTTTAAATATGAATAATATTCACTTTATTTCTAATACAAATACAATTGTTAGAACAATTATTTATATTTTATGATAGGCCTATTTATTGCATAGAAAAATAACTCCATGCCTCAATAAAGATAGTTATAAGTGTTAATGCAATAGAAATGGAGCTCCTGATATATCTATTTCAAGATTTTTAGGAGAGTACATTGATGAAGATGAACACCAAGTGCAGAAGAATTAAAACAATATAAGCATATTATTTAATGACTTAGACACAAATATGTTTGATAATGTACATTATTTTCAATAAGAAGTATAGGTTACTCTGTATACCATGTGGGAAGGAAGTGAACATTATCAAATTAAAAATTTGAAATTCGGTAATTGATTATTGATTGATATTTTGATTATGCTAGAGTCAAAGAATTTAGTTTTAACTTTTAAATATTATTATTTTAATTAAACAAATATAAAATATTTTTAATCATCCAAGTCAAGTCGTGAGTGATAGGGAGCTAACGGGTAGCGGCGGCCATGGCGAAAAACCCTAAGGCAAACCCTAAACAAAAGAGAAAGAGAGGAGACCCACAAGTAGCCGAAGCTGATGATAGTATCCAAAGCATGAGCCAAGAAGATAAGCCATTGCAAATAGATACAAATGATAACAAGAATGAGAGTGTTGTTATGAGTCAACACACTTTTGAGTCTCTCAATTTGTCTCTACTCACATTCAAAGCTATTAATGATATGCAGTTTAATTACACTACTCAGGTACTACTGTGCATGTGTTTTTCTTATGTTTGTTTATGAGTTTATGTGCAAGTATGTGTTTATGATTGTGTATGTATGTATGTATGTGATTGCAGATACAAGGTAGATGTATTCCACTTCTTATGCAAGGTAAAAATGTTGTTGCCGCTGCAAACACTGCTTCTGGAAAGACACTTGCTTTTCTAGTGCCTGCGGTCGAGTTGCTTTATAAACTCAATTTTTCTCCCAGGAATGGAACCGGTGTTATTGTTGTTTGTCCCACTCGGGAACTTGCTATTCAGGTACATTTCTACCACAAATTAATGTCGACAAGTATGTTTTTTATATTTACGAGTGTGTTTTTCGTTTTGTGTAAAACTAGGATGTTTGAATTTTTATACCAAACATAAAACATGGAATAATGATATCTATGTGTAAAAATTGTTAGGATGTTTAATATGGTGTGGATGGAGTATTTGAAATGACATGTTTAAATTACGTAGTCATTGTTGAATAATCTGCCTGACGTTCTGGTGTTGAAATTGTTTAGACACATGCAGTTGCAAAGGAACTGCTTAAGTATCACTCGATGACTCATGGGTTGGTCATTGGTGGTGCCGCCCAAAGGGGTGAAGCAGAGCGCCTTGTTAAAGGAGTTAATCTATTGGTAGCAACGCCAGACCGACTTCTTGACCATCTTCAAAACACCAAGGGTTTTATATTCAAGCGCCTGAAGGTATCTTTATGACCATCTTCGGTGATGATTCTGCTTAATTTTTCATTATTCCTGAAACTTTTATATCTTCTAGATCCGTATAGCATGTGTAACACTAATTTTTTGTCTCCTCTATCTTAATGCTTGAAGAATAAGTACAAGATGATATTATATGTTTCAATAGAGAGAGCAATTATGATATATATATATATATTAATTTGGAAACACAGTATTACAAAGCTTGTATTAATAACTTCAATTTGTATATTCTACAAATATTTCCATTTTTTTTTAAATTTCCAATTCCCCTCTTATGTTAGAGAATTGTTCTTTGTATGCATGGCTGTGTCTTTTGTATTCTAAAAGACTCTGTTCATTCTCTAAGAAATAAGAATGGAGATAATAGATTCATTATATTAAAAAAATTAAAAATTCAAAAGGAAGTGAATGTGTGGAGTTGCATAGCTGAAGACTATAGCCCCTGCACTATTTCTTATGATGATATACTGAAATACCTGTTTCGGCAACTTATTTATAACCTAGGGTCAGAAAATAGGAAGAATATCAAATGAACATTTAGGCGCCCTTACCTGTCTGTTATGTTTTCTTAGCTGCGCTTTATCGAATGTAGAAACTTTCTTCCCGTCAGCCTCATCCTTCATCATTTTAAGGTCGGTGTTGACAACAACCAATTAATTATAATTTTAGCTTTTGCCAGATTTATGTGGCTGTAATACCTTTTTAACAAATAAAGCAATGATTCCCTGAATATTTTGGCACCTTGAAACATTTAAATGCATCAAGTGTCTTAAACATGTTTACTACAGTATTGTTTTTCTTGAAACTGAAGTAGCTATGCAAGGTCATTGATTACTCTATTTTATCTTCTAATTTGTGGATGTTGCAGTTTTTGATTATTGATGAAGCTGATAGGATATTGGAAGCTAATTTCGAAGAAGAAATGAAACAAATTATTAAAATCTTGCCAAAGGTTTGAATTCTATCTATAACATATCTCAACAAGAGCTGGTAACATAAAATATTACTGCATGGAAAAAGTATCATCAATGTTCCATCTAGAATATTAATTGTATTTGATTTCCCTCCCGCGGCTACAGTAGTGTTGTTTTATTTGTTGAAACTATTTGAATTATGAATTGAAATGGTTACATGATGTGTAGGGGCGGCAAGCAGCTCTTTTTTCTGCCACCCAGACCAAGAAGGTACTTACATTAAAATTTCAGTGTTATAACATATGTTTTGAATACTATAAGTTTTTGGATATAATATGAACAGTTATTTTATGTCCTTTTTTTATATAAGAGAAGTGAATGATTTGAGCATCTGCTTTTTCTTTTTCAGGTTGCAGATTTGGCATGCTTATCTCTGAAAGATCACATCTCCATTGGTCTAGGTGATGAAAAAAAGATGGTAAGCAAAACAATTTAATTGAAAGATTGTATCACATCTAATTATGGCAATGATTGACAAGTAATGTTCTGTAGGTCACTAAAGAAGGACTAGAGCAAGGCTATTGTATTGTGCCATATGCTAAGAGATCTATTCTTCTCTATTCCTTTCTAAAGCGGCATCTGTCACAGAAAGTGGTGGTTTTCTTTTCTTCAGTTGACTCGGTTAAATTTCACTCAGAGCTGCTGAAGCACATTAATGTGGAATGCTTTGACATTCATGGACAGCAAAAGCAGCAGAAACAAACTACTACCTTCTTTGATTTCTGTAGAGCAGAAAAAGGCATACTACTATGTACTGATGTTGCTGCTCGTGGCCTTGATATTCCTTCTGTGGTATGTTTGTGTTTCTTCTTTATACTGTAGCTTATTAAGCTTGGACTGTAATACAAGTAGGACTAACGGTTGGGTATAATATGTTAGATATAGTAGCACATGACTTTACACAGAAGTGACAGAACTAATTATGTAACGCCTAAGTCTACGATAATCCTTTATGCAAAAAATCCGAGATTACGTCGTCGTAACTTGTAAGAATTCATGTATTTTTTAGTTTTCCGTTATCACACTGAAAATTGGCTATATCTTTCTAGTGTCTATTTGGTCACTTAAATAATTTTTGGTTTTACTTAAAGCATGGTTGTCAAGGCGTCGCCCTTGGGTGGAAAGACGATTAATTATGAAGTGGTAGGCAACAACCACCTTGATTTTAAGGGGGTAGGCGGTGCCTTGTGGATTATGGGCATTTGTAGGCATCGTGGTGTCGCCAAATATTTGTTCATCTATGTACAATTATCTAGCATAGAATATAAATCAACTTGGCTTAATTTTTGTTTGATGAACTATTCTCAAAATAATATGAATTGCTCATATACATAGAATATAAAATTTGCACTTTTATTATGAATAAGTCAATTATTTTCATATAATTTCAAAATTATTTATACATGATTAATTGTTAACAATAAAATTAGTACACATTTAATTTTAGATTAATTTCATAATTGATTGGTGAGTTTCTAAAATTATAAATAGTTAAGTGACGTATAACAATTTATAAAAATTTAAAAATCATCCGTTTAATCAAATTTAACAGAAACTTAACGGAATGACTATAATCAAATAAAAAGGTAACGTTGGTGACTTAAATAAATTATGTTATAGTTCAGTGGTAAGTTTCTAAAAGACTAAATAGTTGAGTGACGAAAAAATTCATTTTCCCAATTTATCAATTGTTCAATTTGAATATTTTTAATTACAAACCTATTAATAGAAATAATTTTATTATTATTATTTTTGAAGAAATTAAGTAGATAATTTCTTCAATATCTATGTAGGCAAAATGTTCAATGAATACCAATTATATCGGAGTACCATATCTTCTGGAAGCAAATCATGCTTGTAGAAAAATATGTTTTATAATGTTATGCTTGCAGAACATGTTTGAGATTGTAAGTACTCAAGTATAATTATTACTCTATAGAAGTCAGCTCATATATATGCCTATATATAGATGAATACCTATGCGACTACCGCCTAGGCGGGTTGTCTTGTCTTTACACCTGAAAGCTATGTAAATCAAGATAGATATGTCAAGTACATTGCCTATATATTTCTCATGAGACAACACACAGAGCACTGTCGCTCTAAATATGAAATTTGATGTTCAATAATGTTGTTGATGGATATTGAGTTCGCACTGTATAACTAACAACAATTTCATAACAACTTGAAGTAGTCTCTATAATGACAAGGGTGTGTCTAAATATATTATATATCAGTTGCTCTACTATTGGTGTCATGCTCAATGATCTCTTTTGGTTGCAGGACTGGATTATTCAGTACGATCCACCTGATGATCTCAAGGTGTTAATTATGTCTTTTAATGATTATGATATATCAATGTCTTAATGTTATTACTCTATCTTGTACTATATATTTGTTTGACCTTGTTAAACATTCTTTTTGCAACTATTTTAGGAATTTTTGCATAGACTTGGTCGGACAGCCCACGAGAAAGGTTCAAAAGAAAATGCTCTCCTTATTTTGACACCAGAAGAGTTGCCATTTCTCTTCTATCTAAAGGTATTCTTCAGTTGTTTATGGCTAAAAGATGTATGAATATGTATATGGATAAACTGTAAAAATATAAGTGTTACTATCTCTGGTTGGGAAGGCTGTTTCTAACTTTTTTGCACTTTCCCGTTGTCTAATATTGATAGTTTCACGAGGCTCACAGGGCCATTGCCCATTAGAATATGACCTACTAATATATGGTATTTGTAAGATTTTTATAATTCCCAAAATAGTTGCATACTAACTAAATACATGTGAATAGGACTATTTTTTTTAGCTCACTGTAAACATGACTTTAGTTTTGACAAATACAAAGTCCACCATAGCATACTGATAAACAACTTAAGCTCCTAAAAAACTGTCAACAGGCATTAGGTCCTTTTTGAGAGATTTAATATTTAAGCTCAAATGCACGTAACGATATTTTTTTTAATATGTTTAACTTTACATCTTATAGACACTTTCAATTGTCAGGAAGCTAAGGTTCCTCTTAAAGAGTATGAATTTTCTGAAAAGAAGCTGGCAAATGTGCAATCCCATCTGGTAACTTCCATAATCATATTTACACAAGTATAACTTTTAAATTAGCTACATCTTGTTACTTGAGTTGACTATTTCTAATTGATGTAGGAGAAGCTAGTGGCTAACAACTACCACTTGAACAAGTCTGCCAAAGAAGCATATAGAGCATATGTATTAGCATACAGTTTGCATTCTAGCAAGAAACTCTTTAATGCTCGTCATCTCGATCAACAGGTTACGGCCCTCTTGTTGACTTAATCAGCATTTTATCATTTTATTGTTTGTAGAAGTCAAGATTTGTAGAAGTCAAGAACAGAAAATTGGGATTAGGAATATAGAGTAACCATTTCTTTTGCAGAACTTAATGCAGATTCTATATACTAGTATGTATGCAAATTTTATATTGGCAAAGTACTAAAGTTTACTTCTGCCATCAAAATTTAAGAGGAAAGCTACCCATTAACCTCACTTGTACGNAAGTACTAAAGTTTACTTCTGCCATCAAAATTTAAGAGGAAAGCTGCCCATTAACCTCACTTGTACGATTGGCACAACTGTTGTGCAGTCACTGGCACACTGGACTATATCATTATAGTACAGAATACTGTATCTGTGGCATATACTTCCGATGATCAGTCCTTTGATGTTGCCTGTTTCATAATTGCAGTTCTAAACTTTAATTGAACCACATGACTGTAGGTCTCNATCTGATACATTGTTATGACAAAATTATTTGATACTCTTTTGTTCTGCATTGTTACTGCAACAGTTATTAATAATTACCTTTGGGTCATAACTAATATGTAATGCATGTGTTAAACCCATAAGGCTCCTGCTTGTCTGAGCCTTGGTTTTAAGTTACGCTTGAGGTGAAGACTCATAACCTCATTAACACCACCCACAAGTTCAGCACCTATAAACACCGCGGGAACTACAGGGTTGCATCCTAGCCTTCCAAGCGCCTGCTCTATTTCCCGGCTTCTCAAACTTTCGTTCAGCTCGTAAATAGCCGGATTGACACCAAATTCATAAAACAAAGATTTGACACTTTCACTCGGGCAACAATTAGTCCTGCTAAAGATCACCACTGGCCTCTCTGCCACGATATTCGCTACCATCTCCATTGGGAGATGAACTATATTAAAAACTTGTACAATGTATGTTGTGATCAGCAGTACTTGTGAAAAAGCTTTACTGTTCTGAGGAAAACAGAGAGGGTGGTGAAGCTATTTATATAGATTGGTGAAGGCAGTGAATGTGCAGTTTTTCCACAAGATAACACACAATAAAAGGTTGCACTACAACGAATCTCTGCATACGATGACCAAGACCTATAGGTGCTCCCATCCCAGTATCCCTTGACGATTATTTCATATTTTATCTATTATTTTTCAGTTTAATTGATGTTTTTTTTAATTTTCATAAATTGAAACTTTGGCTAAAAAATCCATTTTTTGGTCCATTAGATTTAGTTATGATCATTTTTTCGAAAAACATAAATTCAAACAATCATGCAATCGAATTTAGAAATCAAATTCCACGAGTTTATCAAAGATGACGCCACGAATATAAATACTTTAGGTGGTCGAGTTTAGCATAATCTAACGTCGACACTGGACAGATAGGATATAAATATGACCTCACACCTGGTTAAAGGTTGTGGTTCTCATCCGATCCCCATACAACTTAGAATGTTATTGCTTACATCTTCCTCGCCATGGAATGGGATGGAACTGTTATATATCTTCATGCTTAATCAGTTTAACTAAGTTTATATATATATATATATATATATATGGATATATGGATATAAGTTATACACCCATACAAACACATTTTTTCTTCTTGAATAACTGATTAAGCTAATATACACACTTTAATGTGTAAAGAGAATCAACTCTGATATATAAAGAGTTAATCGTCAAGTTTTTTTAAAAAAGGTTAACGGAGTAATTACTTGATATTTTTTGTGGAATGGGTGAGCAGTTTGATATAACAAAACCCGTTCTTGAATAGTCGTACGCAGAGAAGAGCATTAGTGTAAAATCATAATCGGGTGACTGGGTAAGGTACTAAGGTCAGTTAAATTTGTGGTCCATGCAGTCAACTTTTAGCTGTAACTTTCTACATGGCATCTGCATGTTATCCAATTGTGACCTTAATATTATCTATTAGCCATGGAAAGATTGGTGTAGAATTAACAAAGTAAAACGGAAAGGAACACACCAACAAAGAGAACTATGACAGAGACAAAATGAAATAATGTGGAAAACAGCGAGTATAAAATGTGGACCCTGGAGAGCTACATCAGCAAAGTATACTCGATCACTACACATAAACTACATAAGCAAAAACTATTAGGAAGGGGCGAGATGGTAGGGTGAAGGTTGGAAATTAAGAAAACACAATGGTAATAAGCGGCGGAACTAGGAAGACAAATGAGCGGACTTTGAAGCAGTGGCGGAATCAAGGGGAGGCTAACCCCATGCTAAAGCCCCGGCTAAACTGGAAAAATCAATGTTGAATAATATAATCCTGATAAGTAAGTCTCCTAATATTTGATGGTTTTAGAAGAACTGGTATCGGAGCTCTATTTGTAGGAGATCTGGAGTTCGAGTCCCTCCTACTTCTAATACCGACTTACCAGTGGGATTAGTCCAATCACTTAAAAATCAATAATTTTTTATTTTTTTAATTTTTAGTCATATCTTAAAAATCTGTAGATTTCTTTATGTGAGTGCAGTCGGATTTCAAATACTGTGTAAAATAATTTTATTTTAAATTTCACCTCAGGATCTTTTCAATCCCATTACTGTTTGTATAATTTTTTAAACTAATTTGTATAATTTTCTCAGAATGTTAATCCATTACTGTTTTTTGTAGGTCCGTTAAAGCTGGAGGTGGGATCACCCTGAAGCTAGTGAAGGCCCTGAGCTAGTTCCACGTACCGCTGATGATGGTGTCTGCATATGTGCGTGTATCTGTTAGTGTTGTACATTATTGTGTTTTTAAACAATAATGGATCACTCCCAGAAATTATAAAGCATGCAATGGAACTCCATGACTTGTATCATCTCCTAATTTTAATCAATTTATTGTGTTTTTAATTAGGTTTCATTCATTGCCACAAATCAATTATAGTGCGTCCTGAATACAAAGTTAGCATCTTAAAGAAGTGTTGCTGCAAATTAAAATGCCGAAATGAATTCGTGTTAAGAATATCATGTGATTCAGTATAATACTAAATAGACATGGTACCAGATACCTCTGTTTAATTATTTCTACTATCTCAATATTCTCGTAGCTAGTTAGAACTTAGAATTATGTTTAAAAAAATCAAGCAACATGTATTATAAAATAGAGGAAATATTTAATATATATGAATGCCCAAACAAAAGATTGCGCCCCTCAAAAAGATTTTAGGATAACCGATAACACAGGTAAAAAACCAGGGCAAGCCGGAAGAGTTTGCTTGATTGATTATAGTGATCATTTGTATACCAGCCCGAAGGCAGTTCGACGCGATGAAGCTTTAACTTGACAATTAGGTAATTTTGACTTCTCTTATTTTATTTTATTTGTTATAGCAACTGTTTTATATTATGTTCTCTTGCTCAATTATCATCCTCAAGAACCAAAGGCCACATCCATAGATATTAGAGAATATATGCATGCATGATACCTCCAACCTATATCTAAGAATAACACCAATCACATACAATGATGATCAAATATGATATATGCAACTATATATCCAGAGTCCAGACCCATCTCATACATATCTCAATATGTGACACATAATCCTACATCTAATTTTGACATTCGATTTTCATACTAATCACTTCATCTTTAGTTTTATTCCATTCACTAGACACAGAGCACAATTTAAAGCTAAGGCTGGTTGCCCTTAGAATCAAAATAATGTTCTTTTATGGTTCATGGATCTACTTTGCCAAGTGTGCTTTCTAAATTTATGTTAATGGTTTCACAGATTCTTCACACAACTACGTATATAGTAACGTATGTAGATAGCCACTCCAAACAGGGATATCGAAACTAAGCATATATATTATTCATCTTTAGCATCTTCATATCCAAATATCTCAAGGAATTTTCATTCCATCTTGTCAATCTTATATATTCTCGAATCATAATTCAATCCGGCCACAATTAAGGCATCAAGCTCTTATAAATTCGAGCTCATACTTAGCAAAGCTTCAGCACACTAAAATTTAATACTCTCTCAAGCTAGTTGCCCCCTCACTAGTGTCTCTTACTACACTACAACAAGTGACATATATTACGAGCTTAAGGATAAGTACCAAACGATTTTTCTGGTCTAGTATTTATTATTCTAAAAGGTTATGGATCGCATTGCAAATTTAGGTTCACAAAAGGCGGTAGTGATCTTTAGTAAGAGTTCATGTTACATGTCCCATGCAATCAAGCGACTATTTTATGAGCAGGGAGTGAGCCCTATGATTCATGAGCTCGACCAAGACTCAAGAGGAAAAGAAATGGAGAACGCTCTTATAAGGCTAGGGTGCAGCCCTGCAGTGCCAGCTGTGTTCATTGGAGGGAAATTTGTGGGGTCTGCAACCACTGTCATGACTCTTCATGTCAATGGTTCGCTTAAGCAGTTGCTCAAAGATGCTGGAGCTTTATGGCTTTAGCAGCACTTATGTCAAAACTGTAATGACAATTAATGTAACAGAAATGACTTGAAGTCATTTTATTTTCCCCTACATATACTTGAGAAAAATGTCCTGTCTTCTACATGTGATTTAGCAGAATGACCTTAAATTTCTGTAAGAGCTTATTTAATCCTTAAAGCTTATTACATATACTTTATCTAGGATATGGTGCCAAATAATTTCGTTTGAAAAAATTGTTTAATATATTCAAACTTGATCAGTTCGTAAAAACATGAAACTGATGAGATAGTGGAACCAATATCGTATCAAAGCGGAACGAATTGTTTCTTTCTGTATATCAGCAGTGAGCCAGTGACCATCTGACAGCAGTCTATAACTCTCCATGTGAAATATGTTAAACTGTTAATTTACCAACTCTCCTAAAACTTTTACGTATTAGAAGTGATTAATATGTTTATCATGCTTGTTAACACTTTCGTCCCCTCTCTCCAAGACCTAAGATCCAAACTCCAGTCTGCAAAATGGAAATAGCTGTACTAGATCACCAGCTCTCTTAAAATTTTAGGGTGTGAGGAGGCCTTTATATATATCATGCTCGTTGCATTTGTAAACTGGAGTAGCAAGTCTTAAACCCAATAATGATGTACCTTCTCAGATTCTTATGTGCATCAGAAAGAGTAAGGTGGCTGTGATGGCACTCGGCAGGAATATGCACATTTGATATCGGAAACAGACTCCAGAAAGCTTTCTACTTCAGAAAGTATAGGTAAGGACGTAAGGTATGTTTGCATTTCACCTTCCTCGAACCATATTTTCTCAGGGGAGACGATAACTAATGTGGTCTGACTTGGGTTTATACAAACAAAAACTCCATTTGTATATTGTGAAAATATGCCGTTGTTTCTAATGCCCCGTTTCATCCTCGAAGAAATGTTATCATTATCTAGATTTTTAGATTCCTATAGCTAACCCAAAGAGAAAAATTAGCATATCAAATGCATGTCAAATTAGCACCTCAAATATTGATTCTTATTCAATTATACATCACTTGCATGTACCTTCTCTTACGTGCACACATGGGGTGGTTCTTAATCTTTAAGCTGACCTCCGAACATTATAAATTCATATACCCTGTGACGCAACTGAAACAAAATTATTTACTGCTATCAATACAAAATTCTTCGCTGTCGTTTGTCGGTAAGACGATAACGATAGATTGTATGTATTTCTCATTCCAGAATTGAATTTTGTTTATCTGACATGGGGCTATATTCTGCATAGACCGAGAATAGTGTCAGCCTTATTCAAATGTAACAAAATTTGCTTGCTAATTTTCTTATACCGTAACCTGAAAGTAGTAGCTGGAGGTATACATGTGCTTGTTTGTTGTTTTCATTTGTTCTAATTTTTAATACTTGATTCAGAAATATTGTGTCGTATAAATTTCTGTATTTTTCTTCTTTTAAAAAATAGGTACAGTCAAGTGTCAATACATTTTTATGTGTATATGTTATAAGTTAGTTTGCTTCTATTGCAGTATTTCTAATGGTGAACAAGAGTAGAAAGTGTTATGAAAAAAAGAAGGATCGTTCGTATGGATACTTGGCTATATTGAAGGATTCATGTAAACTTGAACTTGAAATCAAACTTTCATTTGGCTGTGGTATTTAGTAATTATTGTGGCCTATTGTAATGTTCGGTAAATTATTGAGGTTATGCAGAGGTATTTTGTTTGTATTATTCAATTTAGTGTTGGTTGTAGTACACATATTGGTAATGATAATCTGAATATTGTCATTTTGGTTTGTTGATTTGTTTTTGGCTTTTGGTATTTTTCGGTGCATTATATATATGTGTGTGTGTGAGAGAGAGATCAATGCAGACATCATTTTATATATAGCTTCTAAATAACTGATGTCTAAGTAAGCCATAGACATCGGTTTATACATGGACCATGGACCATGGACCAAGTGATGTTAATTGTCCTAGACATCGGCTATAAACTGATGTAAAGAAATATAACAACCGATGCCTTTGTGGGTGTAGAGAAAGGTACTCACATTTAACATCGGTTACCAGACGATGTCTTTAAAATCTTACAACATCGGTTTTATACAAAAAAACCGATGTTAAACATGAAAATAGACATCGGTTTTAAACTTAAAAATGTTGTGTTTGTTACTTTTAGATATCGACTGAAAACCGATGTTAAAGGGGTACCTTTTTCTACACATGTATTCACATCGGTTGTAAAACAGATAGACATCAGTTATAAACCGATGTCTATTGCAATACTTCTAGTAGTGCCCAATCATTGAATTAATAGAATTCGAGTGATCGATCATTTTGCTGTATATGCAGAATTCAGATTATAGAGAATACTTTGTCCAAATACTATGTGAGAGTAAGTCCAATGCAATGCTATAGTTGGTTCTATTGTTATATTATAGTATCAAATGTTAAAAAATTGAACTCCAAAGGGGGTGCTATATTTGGATGCATTCATGCAAAAATGTATCATTGGTTCTATATTTGAAATCAAGGGTGGATCCATCCTTTATTGCCACAACATCAATAACTAAAAGTTAGGTAAAAGTTAAAAGAGTTTGATGAGATATTCAATGAAAGTAATCAATTAATACTAATAGAAAGTAGATAAAAGTTAAAAGAGATAGTTAAATATGAAACTAATTATAGAATTAACATAATTGGAATGTAATATTTATTTTAACAT
>QRFB01004342.1:27405-43443 GCA_008931105.1 Oenanthe javanica | reverse complement strand
GATAAGGGCATATGAAGTTGCACGCATGTCTCAAGAGAAAATCAGAAAAGAACACTATAACCATTATATTGAAAGGAGACAAAGGCCGTTGATGTTATCAAAAGAAGGAAGTGAATGGGATAAGGTTAGGAGTCTTTTGCAGAAACCAGAGTTATGAATAATTCAAAATGAAGATCAAAAAGTTCTGGAAGCATTGCAAGAAGCTCACAAGAGTCATCCATTAATAAATCAGTTCTTTCATGCAGTGAAACAAATAATCAAATTGATATTCATCTCGACCAACATAAATGGATGGCAGATTCAGATTCAGTTCAATAATTCGACCACAAAGACCATTTCTTCGAATTTCATCAAGTTGAGGTCTCTAACAGAATTGTATGTCATGAAGATTAGGACAGACAAGAGATCTCATGTGAATGAACTTCTTACTGATATGATTGAAGATCAGATGAGCAAAACAGAAGTTGAAGTTCACACAACTCCTTATACAGTGATATTCTACAAAGACAAGTTGGTTCAGACACTGTGTTTGAGTGATGAAAGACTGAGCCTATATCCTCTGAAGCGTCTGAAATATGTTGAAGGGCTTCTTAGGAGTGAAGGACTTAGGACAGAAGAAAAATGGAAAGCTGCAGAGCGCATTTATGCTTATAGACTTAATGTCTTATCAAGTCAATCTGTAGATATTTCCAAGGTCGGAAGAATAGATCCTTCAAATGGATCTCAACCAAAGTTGCCTGTGTATTCAAGAGAAGAAGGAAATTGGGACTTTGAAGAAGTCAAGGCAATGACTGAATTCAGATATAACCATCCAGGGAAGGTGTTCGAATACGCAGAAAAGCCAAATTTTCCAATTGTCTTTCCAGATTTTGATATAATCAGGGAGACAGAGTCAATGGTGCTAAAGGATCCTCCAGCAATCAGGTATAAGAACCCCAAAGGAAAAACTGAAATAGTTGATATCCACAAGATGTCTTACATGACTTCTAGGGAACTGGGTGCTATACTTGATCAAATCAAGACTTCAACGAACTACAAAGACAAATCAGCATTGGCAGAGATCTCTAAGCTTTACATGGAGAAGTTGAGAGCAGAATCATACTACAACACTGATCGGGTTAAAGCAGTACCAAAAAGGTTGAGTGTTAAAGGAAAGACGAAAGTTCTTGAATTTACATTCGAACAAGTTAAGCAGATCAGAAGAGTAGCTGTCTTGCAAACACTTCAGGAAGCTTTGTCAGATCCCAAGCCAAGTAATATGCTAGAAGAAGAAGCGCTGGATCTAGTGAATGACCAGCTTGCAAGTCTTATACAGTGAGAATGACTAAATGTATATCAGTTCAGGCTAGAGGAACATTCATTCTATATTGTAATTGTTTTTGAAATCTGGAAATGTATAATGTAATCCAGAATTTGTTTAATATTAGTTTACCGTCTTCTATTTACTTTTTCTTGTAAATTAGTTGAGTTATCCTCTTAAGGGATTTGCTTGTCAAACTCTAACAATCAAATAGGGGGAGATTGTAAAGCAAAATGTAACGTAAAGTAACATGTAACCGAGGTAACTAACTCAACACAACAAGTCGGTAACTTATATTAAAGTGAAGCACGGAATCGACTGCGAATCGTTTATAAGTTGAATACAAAGAACCAAAATATTAGAGGAAGCTTTGAAGACATTGAAGATCACTGAAAGAAGTTCATTTACATGTTCAAGCCTCAGTGAAGAATAAAGTTAAAGTGTTTCAAAGGTTCTGAAGATGAAGAAGGTTTTACTACAGAGAAAGCAGAAGATTCCAGTGAAATTTAAGAAGCACTTCTTATCATAATGGAACAGGTCAATTGTATAGCAAAGAATATGTGAAGATCAAGTTCTTGCTAGTCGGTTGTGAACCAGACCAGTTGCACCAATCGACAGCACAAAAGAGTTTGAGAACTGCATCACTGATTCAGAAGAATTGACCAGATACTGAGATGAGTAACCTAAGTGGTATGTGATTAAGCCCAGAATAAATCAAGGTCGAATTAACAAGGAAATATTTATTTGACTTGGTTGCAGTGGAAGAAATTATGTTAAAGGGCTTAACAAATTCGAAATATGGCTAAGTGAACAAGACTGCAGAAGCTGTATCCAGAAGTCATTGGTCAAGCTATTTCGTCTTATTCCTATTTTGTCTTATTCACCTATGGTTATTAACCATCGGGTGAGAAAGGTAAGTGAGAAAAGAAGTAGAAAAGACAAAGGGATACCACTAGCCGATAGTTAATTACTATCGGGTAAAAGAAAGAGAAAAGCTAGCAATTCCGATAGTTGTTAAAAACTAGAAGGATTTCCAATGCTTTTTAACTATCGGATAAATGTATTAAAAAGAATTAACAAGAAATTCCGATAGTTAATAATTCCGATAGTTACTCAGTTTGAAGTAATTAATTTTGTTTCATGAATTGTTTTAAGTGTCCGATAGTTGTTTTACAGACTCATCGATACTTAAACAATTACTCAGAAATTGTTCCGATACTTATAAAGAAAAGAAGCGAAGCTGCAACTTGCTTTACTTGGCACAGAATGGGCCACGTATCCCAAGTTGAAAAAGACTACACAAAAGCAGCAAAGGCATCGTCTTTGGATTCATTCATTCAGCTAACAGCCAGAGAGATACACAGAGCAGTAAAGAGAGAAAACTCAGAGAACATTCAAGAGAGTAAACACTGAAGCCTTTAAGTTTATACACAGCTGTTGTTACCTTGTTTGTTTTCATTAAAGCTTGTAACTTAACTGACTGTACTAGTGAATCGTTGTAACTAATCGAAAGATTAGATTTGTGGAGCACCCTCGTGGTTTATATTAATAAAACGATATATTCCCCGAAGAACTGTGTTTATGTTAACTGACTGCATACCTTGTGTTTGATTTAATATCTGTTCGAACTGTATTAAGTCCTAAAAGAACCATTCCGCGAATATTTTTATAAATTGGACAATATCGTATTCAACCCCCCTTCTACGATATTTGGGACTAACAAGAAGTCGGCTCGCCTTGAGCATGAAGGCTCAGCTTCGCCCTGAGCATGAGGGGCTACTTCAGATGTTAATATTGGAAGCACCTTGTGTCAAATAATTTATAGAATGATTAGTGGAATATGCTAGCGAAGAATAGGCCAAAAAGCAGGTTTTGGCCAAAATGAAGAAGATGAATGTTATCATACTAGAATTGTTGCCTACTATGGAGTTAGAAGAAATTATGACCGCATCAAGTATTGAATACATGGAGGGCGTGCCCTCATAGGTTGTGGGGGGCGACCCCGACTTCAACTTAGACCCGTAACCTATAAGGTATCTTATAGTGGAAGAATTCACGCTAGCAAGAGACAAATCTAAATTTTCATTGGTTCAGAAGACTTATCTAAGATTCTGA
This sequence comes from Oenanthe javanica, assembly GCA_008931105.1. NCBI lineage: Eukaryota > Viridiplantae > Streptophyta > Magnoliopsida > Apiales > Apiaceae > Oenanthe > Oenanthe javanica. The sequence continues at coordinate 40,028 of QRFB01004342.1, read as the reverse complement.
AGGAAGGCTCCCGCTTAGGGAGCACCCTAAAGTATGCCCTTTGAATTATGATGGTAAAAATATATAAATAAAAAATAGTGCACATTTAGGGAAAGGATGTTGTGTCTAGAGGACGAGCCTCATCCTCCTATTTTGTTGTTGGAAATACCTCCTAGGGTTTATATAAGGAATTATAGAGTGGCAAAAGAAAATTTTCTAGACAACGGAGAGAAAGGGGAAACTATTGTTATGGGGGTAATACCCATCGACAAGCTAAATGAAATTCCAAAGAAATAAGAGGTAGCTTTTGAGGAAACGCTCTCCCCGGACTCTCTCAAAGAGGATGACGCCGACTTTAACTTAGATCCTCGAATGCATGTGGCCATCGAAATGACTAACCCCGGTGAAGACATAATTTTTGTTCCTATTGACCCAGCTGATCCTTCGAAAGTCCTGAAGGTCGGTTTTCACTGGAACCATCTTTGAAGGAAGATATTATCCTCTCAAGCAGGTGATGCATCGTCGTGAGACTTCGGGGAGAATGTTAAAATGGGCAATTGAATTGGGTCAGTTTGACATTGAATACAAATCAAGGAACGCCCTTAAAGGAAAATCCTTAATAGTTCATTTTAGAATTCCCACCGAATTTAAAAAATAAGGTCCGGCTAGATAACGCTCGGTCTCTAAAAGGCCGAAAATTGAAACACCCCAATTATGGAGGATTCTCCATGTAGATGGTTTCGTGAACAATGAAGTGGTCGGAGCAGGGGTGATACTCATTAGCCCGGAGGGGCACCAGATTATGAGTGCAATACACTTCGCATTTCGGGCAACAAATAATAAGGATGAAGCTAGAAAACTTTGTTATAAGGCAGCACTGTATGTGGAGTATGATGGAACTTTGTATAGTTTCAAGTAGCCTTTGCTAAGGTGTGTTGACCGAGAGGAATTCATCTATATTATGAGAAAAGTCCGTGAAGGTATCTGTGGTAATCACTCGGGGGTAGCTCCAATGCAATGAAAATCTTGAGGCAATGATATGTCTGGCCTACTCTAAAGAAAGTAGAGGCTGAGAACAGTGAGATACTGAAGTACCAAAGTTAAGTAAAGGCTGATTCAGGTTAGTGACTTGGTGTTGAGAAAGGTGATGCCGCACAAAAAATCGGCAAGCAAAGGGCTTTTTATAATCAATTGGGAAGGGCCATACAATGTCGGAGCTGCTTTATAGGAAGGAACATATCATTTAACAGATTTGGAGGACAAACTCATTCCAAAAGCGTGGAGTGTGGAGCATTTGAAAAAGTATGATCAGTAAGACAAGCCGACATAAGTAGGGCTAGCCGATGCTTTAAAATTAGTATAACAATCCCTAGACGTGAAACTTGATTAAGTAGGAGTCAATTGGAAGATTACCTGTGTGGACACGCCCTCAAGCAAGACGCATATAAATCAAAAAGGAAGATTTTGGTAGTTTAAAAGTCCTTTTTATATTTTTAATATTTCAAAGACTTGGGGGGTAGTTGTGCCCATATTTGGCTGAGGGCTCGTCTTGAGAAAGAGGACTTGCCCTAAGCATGAGGGCTCAGCCTCGCCCTGAGTATTAGGGTTCACCCTGATAAAGAGGATTTACCCTAAGCATAAGGGCTCAGCCTTGTTATGAGTTTTTGGGCTTAATTTTGCTATGAATATGAGGGCTCAACCTCATCCTAAGCATGAGGCCCCAGACTCGTCCTGAGCATGAGGGCTCAGCCTGAGGAACGAGACTTTCCCTAATCATTATGAATCGTCCTCGGCCAGAGAGGAGTAGTTTCATATTATTGAGGTATATCACACTTAGAAGGATATTTTCATATCAGACACTGGAGTAACAGTTGCTAGAAGATTCATTGAAGGATAAAAAGTAGTTTTCATTTTAAAGAGTGCATTTTAAAGAGGAATGTGTCTTCTAAAGCCTGGGGAGGGCGCACCTTGTGTGTTCCAAAGGAGGGCCGCCCTATATTGGCCGAGTTCGGTGACTCCTATTTTGACAGAGGCTGGTGACGACTATGTTGGTTGGAGGCCGGTGACATCTATATTGGTAGAGGCCGGTGATGCCTTTGTTGGCCGGAGGCCGGTGACTCCTATATTGACGGAGGCGTGTGACGCCTATGTTGATGAAGGCCGATGACGCCTACGTTGGTCAGAGGCCGGTGACTCCTATATTGGCGAGGCTGGTGACGTTTATGTTGGTCGGAGGCCGGTGACATCTATGTTGGCCGGAGGCCGGTGACTCTTATGTTGGCCGAAGGCCGTTGACGCCCCGAGTAGGCCGGAGGACGGTGACTCCCCGGGTAGGCTGGAGGCCGGTGACTCCTATGTTGGTTAGCGACCGGTGATGCCCCAGGTAGTCCGAAGACCGGTGACTCCTATGTTGGTGACTGGAGGCTACATCCTATTTGTTTGTTCTTAACTCAGTTGCTATTAATGAAGATCTTATGGGGTTAATTATTTTTAAAGCGTATATTAAAGCATCAATATATATCTGCTCTATTATAGAGCGTATATACAGACAAAAAATTTCCTGCTTCCTATGTTTTTTTCATGTCCAACCTATTTCAAACTATATCCAATCCAAATTAAAAGCAATCCATCCAATCGAACTCCAAAATACAACACAAACACAAACAAAAAAAATTAATATGAAAACCAATCTAACCCCATAATCCAAATCCAATATGAAAACCAAATTATATCATTACAGTCCAAATGTAAAACATATCAAAACCAAATTATATCATTACAATCCAAATTAAAATCAATCCAAAGCCAAATTATATAATTATAGTCCAAATTAAAAGCAATCCAAGTTATATCATTACAACCAAATTCAAATTACAATCCGGCTAATCTAGATTGATACGATCCCTCACTCATATGTCAGGGTATTCCCTTATTGAGTTCCCATCCAATATGATTCCGGAAGAGTAAGATAATATCCTCATCCCATTCGACACCACACCAAGTTTAGGTATTACATGTCAATATACAATCCAAATACTTCATGATGAAAACACCCTAATCAAGACCATTACGTTGCCTAGGTCGGTCCTAGACACTTTCAACCTCGATAAATGTGACAGCTTGGTAAGTCTCGGGGTCCAACCGGTGACACATCAAAGGAATCAATTTTTCCTATCAAATAAACATAAAAACTCATTAAAAACATAATTTGTTGACTAGAAATTGCAAGGAAAGAGATGAAATATACCACTACGAGGCACTCTTTCTTGTATAACTCTTTTAGTTTCATGTAAGGATCATCATCTCGTAGAGGATCAAATAATGAAATACTAAAAAAATTTATTGACCACAAAAATATGATCCAATGACCTCCCATTACAACCGACATAAGTATAAAATCAAAATCGGTAATCTTTACATCCCCTTATCTTTTGTACCATATTCTTTAAAGTCCCTATGAATAGGCCCCCACTCTTTATTCTTTCTCTTCAACGGATTTTTCATATTTTTGCAATGATGAGAGGTCATCACTTGGAAGAACAACAAAGACATAAAATAATATTTTGCGGTCTCACATCCTTCAATATTTTATGGTCTCACATCCTTCAAAACTAAAGAGTCTATTTCCCTCGCTTTTAGTAATTGACAATATACATCTATTATACTATCCTCCACTTCTCCATTTGGTTGTAAAGAAACGACCACTTTGACATCACAACCTCTTGGCAAATTTATAGCCTTTTCACAATCCCACCAATGTGCTTTCAACCAATCCAATTTATGTGGCTTGATTGGCTTTATAAGAGATCTCTTATCATAGTTGGCCCTCGAAATGGTGATAATATCCTAAAATGAAAACAAATAAAAATTGGAACAAATAGAGACAAACATAGAAAAATAAAGATAAATCCAAAATAATTACTATTGTTACCTTCCTCCATTTACTAGGATCCTCATCAAGTAAGCACTAGGATCCTCATCAAACTGAGTTGCTTTGTACATAGGAGCACTAGGATCCACCACGTACTCCTCAAAAAATGGCTTCTCCGGACTAGCTTCTCGAGTAATTTTTTTGCCCCTTCTTGCCTTTCTTTTAGGCAAAACATTCTTAAACTTAGGCTTTTCATATGTCGGACCAAAAGTATCAAGCATAAAATATCATATTTGTCAACAAATATAGGCAAGATGGAATCATAAAAAACCAAAGGCATCATGCAAGCAAAGCTCACTCATGCCTTGAGCGGGTACATAATCTATAAGATAAAAAATAAGAACAATGTATAAATGCATATCCAAAATTATTTAAAGAACCTATGACTAATACTTTATATATTACGAAGAAAACATACCAAATCCAATGCTTTGGGATTATTAAATTTATCTTTTGCTTCTTGGTATATTTTATGATCCTTTGTTGGTTTTGTAGGTGGTAGAATCTTCAATTTTGTAATATTCAAATACCAATGCATATAATCCTCTAATGATACCGGATACACCGGGGGGACCAAAATCCCAACACCATTATACACAAACTCATTCCACATTGTTATATATCTTTCCATATTCTTCGGATCCTAATTCTGGAATGGAACATCAATATTATGCCTCATTTTTTTCATTTCACTCCTCGGGGTGGAGGTGGTATGCTCAAGGGCAAATTCATTTGTCCTGCCACCCTCTCTGCGAGTTGATATTCAACATATTAAAAAAATATCAACGGCACATGAGCGATACCGGCCAACCGAGCCCTCTCAAAATCTGGGTCAAATATGTGATAGAAGGTGTTATATGTCCTTCAAGTAACCCAACTCGGATCAAATTTATCAAATTGTCCATGGTAGGCGTCAATGTTGTGATGGACATTATTGTATTTGGATTTCCCCTTGCCAACCGGATGAATCGCCCATGTTAAAGCCCTAGGCCATATATGTTCGACATTACTTGCAATTATAGATTGTCCCGAACGCAACCTCTCACAAGCCCAAAGTATCAAAGGAGTACAACATCCGGTTATCGATACACAATCCTTATAATTATCTTCATACAAATAAGCTAGAACTCCCGCCCCCCAAACATATCCATATATCTTGCTAGTATCGAGTAACAACGGGATTAATCTAGGGCTGGCAAAATTATTAGACATTGTAGGGAATAAAATAGTACCACATAAATAGAAGACATACCCCCGTGTATATATCTCCAACATCTCGGGACCATTCTTATCCTCATCCAGGCACTTGCAATATCGCTACCTCAAAAAACTCAGTTTGACGCCACACCTACCAAAAGCTTTTTCTCTATCTTCAATGAAAATATTTATATCCGGCCAAGTGTGTAACTAAGTATTCTTGACACTAATTGCTTCAAGATTTATTTTCGGTTCTCCTATCACTAGAAGATCATCAACATATAGACATCTTCAAGAGTCACTATCATCTCACCAAAAGTAAAATGAAAATTGTTAGTTTCTAGCCTCCAACGCTCCACTAACGCCGAAATCAAAGCCACATCATTTTGAATAATGGCCTTAATATTAATAAACATTCCAAAACCCCATTGCTGTAGAAGATGAACTTGAAATGGCTCTAATTTCCATTCCGAAAGCAAATAAGTACTTTGAAGAATTTTGAGAATATTTCAGTGAATCCCATTCCATATAAGGGTTCTAACGTGATTTTTTTGATTGTGAAGAACTAAAGGATCGACAGGGCCACACAAATCATCCTACATATCTGAAATTAAACAAATAATTACATAAGCCTAACAATGTCGATAAACTAACGTCCATATCAAACAAATTCTCCAATAATTCGAAATTAAAACCCAAAACTGTAATGAAAATAATAATTCAAAATCTTAAACAAAATTCTAAAAAAATGTATAACCAAAAAACTTTGAACTAACACGACATATATAACCAAAAAAATTGAACCAAAACCACATACATAACCAACAAAATTTAAACTTTATTCACACAACCAAAACAATTCGAACTAAAACCACATATATAGCCAAAATAATTGTAATTTAATCCAAACCACCCCAAAAAATTTGAACTTGCCCATTGTAGATATCAAAATTGAAATATACACACATACATACATATTCAAATCGAAATATACACACATATATGCATACACTATCGAATATAACACTACCAAATCAAACATATACACAATACACAAACAATCGAATATACATACAAAAAGTGAAAAAATTGTATGTAATAAAGAATATAATGCATACTTGATGGAAAAATATCAGGAAATCGCAACAAATCACAGGGAAATCACAATAAACGCAACAAATTGTACCAAGTTAGGGTTAGGTTATGGATGGTTTACGGATAATTAGGTTTAAAAGTGATGGTTATATGTTCTTTTAGTTAATTTTGTTAAAAACGGAACTGGGTTTGTAAGAAAAAACCCGGGTTTTAAAAAAACCATGTATGCTCTATTATAGAGCATATTACGCTCTATAATAAAGCGTACTGGTTTTTATTTTTTTAAAATAATTTACACGTCAAAAATTAAGGGCATAAAAGGGAATAAAAAAATTACATATGCTCTATTATAGAGCGTAGTACGCTCTATAATAGAGCGTATGTCATAATTTTTAATTTAATCACACCCGTCCATTTGTTTTTTTAATGGTGAGAGATGGGTTGCTTGGATTATGTTACTTATCTGGCCGTGGTTGTAGAAAAGGACCCATATATATATGAGTTGGGTTATATGGAGATCTATTTCCATTGGAGACTGATGAGACCCCTTCTTAACCGTTGAATTAATATAAAATATATGTTGATTAGATTAGTAGTTATAATAAAGTTCTTCCAATAAATTATTTTCCTTTTCTGGAATTAGTGTTCTGCAATTAACATATTTAACATTAACATATATATTTAAACAGATTTTTCACTAATATTATAATAGCACTTGTGTGTAATAAAATTGATTTTGCCATATATTATTTTTAGTGTAGGTTGTATAATATACCTAATAATTCAACAAACTTATTATACAAATAAAAGTGCAGAACATACTACACATAATGCAGTACTTATTGTAGATAATGAACAAACACATTATAAAGTGCATAACATACTGCATATAATGCAATACACACAGTGCAGAACATATTGTACATAATGCAGTATACAATTTTTTACTTGCAGAATGTCAAAATATAATGCAGAATACAATATTTTAATTGTAAAATGGTATAATAACACTATTCTTCAATAAATATGATTTTCTTATAAATTATTTTATATGTATATATTGTGGAACACAATATTTGACTTGTACAATGCTATAATAACACTTAAGTGTAATAAAAATTAATTTTGGAATCAATTATTTTTCATGTAGTCGTAAAATGTATATAATCATTCAATAAAGATATATAAATTAAAGTGCAAAACATAATGCATATAATGGAGAACAAATATTTCACTTATAAGACATTTTTTAATAAAATTATAACATAAAAATTTAATTTTGTAATACATTATTTTGCGTGATAGGCTGCAAAACATGCTTATTTTAAAATTTATGACCTATATAATTACAAATCAAATCATCTATTCTGTAAAGTAATGTTGACTACATATATAAAATCATAGAAACAAATTATTGGAGTAGTTACCATTTATATATGTATATAACTATACAATATTAATTTTGGTATATATAAACATTTATTAGACAATTATATCTTTTGATCAATTAAATTATATGTAAGAACAAAATAAATACAAGCTAATGGATTTCAATAAGAATGGATGGTGTGGATTAAGTCTCCGAGTCTTCAACAAAAAACAGGTCTTTATATAACTTTTGTCTCTCTCTCTCTATATATATATATAGGCAAATGCTCAAATAAAAACCAAGTCAAATCTAGAAAATGTAGCNGGATTAAGTCTCCGAGTCTTCAACAAAAAACAGGTCTTTATATAACTTTTGTCTCTCTCTCTCTCTATATATATATAGGCAAATGCTCAAATAAAAACCAAGTCAAATCTAGAAAATGTAGCAACTAATCTAACACACATATTTAATCTAGTCTAGTGGCCCCTGAAATGCACTACACACAATTAAAATACACCCTCCTATATAAAATCTCATCTAATCCCCCTCATTTTTTAATTTGATTTTTCCCGCTAATTGTTGAACCTTTTTTCAAATCAACTTCACCGCATTTATTCTCATCTCGCAATGATCGGTTTGCATAACATATGTGCTAAATTCTGGTGACTCCCATTTTTCCGGCGATCTCTATATATATTTATTTAACAAAATTGGTGATTTGGTTATTCTTATAATATAAATTAGTGATTTTTATAGTACAAATTTGTGATTTATCTAATCTATGTATTCTTAATTCCAAAACTCACTGATACTAGACATCCACTATTTTTATACTAAAAGATCTGACCCTAACCATCAGGAAATATCCATGGATACTATTAACGGTTCTTTTCAATATATTTTCTTATAATCCATAGATATATCCATCAAACTCAAGACCCGATTACCTTATTCAACCAAATCATATCTCCACAAATATTTCTTTCTGTTATTATATGTGATCGAAATTGTCAAATTCAAATTCAAACCTAGCCTATTCACAACAGCTCCTTCCATGGTGATTTCTTTCATCGCCTCTGCCTATTTGTTGGGTTAAACCCAATATGGTAATATGAACTTTGGTGATCCAAGACAAATATGGGCACTATAAAATTGTATTTGGATAATTATTATAGATGATAATAATTATAATTGGGTAATTATTATAGAAGGTTTGACTTGATCGTAAAAGGTAAGTATTTAGGTACCAAGAATGGTAAGACTTGTATGACATGTATGGGAAGACCTGCGTAACAGGTATGGTAAGCGTTGGTGGCTAAGTTTATGGTGACTATATATACATAGTCATAATGTGTTTGATGGGTATGCTTAAACATGGAGGTTTACATATCGTTTGGTACATGGTGTTTCCACGTATAATGGAAACACCATGAGGTGTGGGAGGGAATGCTTGGGTATTTTTAGGCTTAATTTGTGATTGAGTGGTTGTATTATTGATAATTGTTTTGATTAATAATACAAGTTGGGACACGGGTTTTTCATGTCATATAATTTTATTGTGTGTGTTTTGCATTGTTTGTTTATATCAAGTTTTACTCTCTATCACTATTTTCCATAGCTATTCGATCCAATGGATCGGGTAAGTAACATTAATGTTTATCTAAGATCATCGTTTCTTTTAATGACTAAATCATGTGATTCTTTAATATAGGTTGTAAGAAGCTTCCTCTAGGTCCGATTCCTACTTCCTATAGAAAATTACAGAGATGAGTATGGATCATCATCTTCCATCATCAAATCATTAACCTAAATCAACCGAAATCATCATCATCTACATATGAAAAACAAAGGTAATGGCTTCATAATTCTGTACTATGATGAATTTGTCCAAAGGTTTAATTTATTTCAATTTTATTTTGATTAACCCATAATCATATAAGTTTCAATCATGCAGATACATATAAGTTTCCATCACAGGTATGCATTTTCATCTTCTTTTTTTTGCCACTTCTTTTGCATATTTCTTCTTCATTCTCTCAACCCTTTTCACTAATTTATCCGTTCTATCTATTATCTTCTATATATATTCATGTTTACATATGTAGTTACATCTATTCAAAATGATAGTCTGGTACATGGGATGGAACCATCGACTCTAGTCTCCCTCTATGTCGAGGCAGAGCCCTTCAAAAGAATCGAACAATCCTTGGAAGACAATACTCAATCAAGTTCAAAGTTCAAAGCCCGAATAGGATGAACATGACACATGACAAAAGGAACTGGAGCCCTCCACCTTCTTACGAGAGTAGAAGAGATGGGTATACTCCTCTAGTTGTCAGGGTATAACATATCTATGAAGTCAATAAAAATAAGGGTTATTCAAGAGGCCTCCTCCCCCATCAACTTGGCAAAGCAAGGATCAAAAGAAATATTGCGAGTGTCATGAATCTACTGGGCACGACACTCATGAATGTCGACAACTCAAAGGCAAAATTTAAGTGTTATTAAAGGAAGGACACCTCACTGAATAGGTAAAGAAGTATTGAGTTGAGCATCCTGCTCCAAGGAGGGAGAGTAGACCAGGCTTTGGGGCTAACAATCAGGAGCTAGCCTCAGATCCTACCTTTGTCAGGGCCAACAATATACACACTATATTTGGGGGACATATTGCAAGAGATGGTAGAAACACAATAGAAGGGTATGCAAAGGAAGCCAAGTACCGACCTCTCACTAATGTCAATATCTTATCTTCAAGGCCTACAAAGCTTTTCAGAGGAAAATCCACAAACATCACCTTCATAGAGGAAGATGTTAAATGGGTACATCACCCACATAATGATGCCTTGGTTGTAACTATAAAAATTGGGATGATGAATATTCATCGGATTTTTGGGATAACTGTAACGCCCCCAAATCCGGGGTCAGGGATTTGATTCGTCACGTCACCATCCAATCTTTTAAAACCTGCAATACTCAATAATCCAACAACACACATCATAGACCCCTCTCTCACACACACACAAGTTATAGTCTTAGAAACGATACACAACAAGTATCATTAGTTATTACAAACCAAATGTACTTATCCAGGATCTCAAGCTATCAATGATAACCCCTACATGAAGTAACATTAATAACTAGATCAATACTGGAAACCTATTCAACTTACTCCTGCGGAATCATTCTGAACTGAACCACCTCAAAGGCGAATCTCTTACTTTCTTTCCTCGAAGTATGAATCCAATCAGATGTATTATCACTTTCTCTGAAATATTTAGTATAAAGCAAGAATGAGCGAAAGAATGCTCAGCAAATCATCCACCAAATTATCCATGTGATTCTCATCCAAGAATATGATAATCACTACTATCTCAATAGTATAACATAGGTTACCGATCTAGGGTAAGCATAGAAAAGTATCTCTCGACGATACATATAGTCAGAGTTTTCTGTTAAAAGTATTATACTAAACATGAAGTTTAGAAAGATATAATCTGAACAATTTAGTTCATTATATAAAATAAGACACTATCAAATATAGTGTTACCACTCTTTCATACTTCCTGTGAAGCCTTTGAAATAGAACTGAACTATTTAAGTTCACATTTTTGAAATAATATATCAGTAACTTAGCAAAATTGCATCCACTATAGCTTTGCTAAACTCCCATAAAATAATGAGTATGCAGTTCAAGATACTGTAATAATAGTTGTTTCTCATCATAAGAAAACCAAATCACTTTGAACCATACCACTTGTAAGGTTTAAAATCCAGTAAAACATTTTAAGGATTTATAATCTGTTTGGTGTACCTCATGTACCCGCTTAAGTTTTCAAAATAACTTTTCGTCAAAATATATCTACTGACCTGTTGTGTTGTGATATATATAAAGAAATCAAGAGTGAGCAATATAGCTCAGCAAGAACATATATAACCGTACATATACTCTTTTTAAACATCGTTTAAAACTGCAATATTATGCACACTTTACGTACTCTACGAGTTTGCAAAATAAACTTTTTGTCAAAGCAGTTTGAATGAGTACGAAGATCTCAACATATCAACCACTGACAACACCCTTGGTAAATCAGCTCATAGGCTTTCATTACGATGTTTCAACACAATTCCAATTGGAAGATGGGACTTTATCTAGAGTCTTTCACACACTGCTACCGCACATACACGATGATCAGTCGCAACCTACGGCAGCTCTTGTTGTTTCTCTACATGTAGAAGGGGGAGCCGACGGAAATACCTCCGACCTTGGTAATCACCCTAGACCGCATACGGGCCAAAGTGCTGGACCGTGCCTCACACGGCCTCTTACGCTATGATGGACTGTGCCGCACACAAGCCTCTTACACTTTGATGGACTGTGCCACACACAGCCTCTTACACTTATATCTCCTAGTCCACTGCAATAATCTATAACCTGGAACAAGAATTAATCCTAGTTCCCCAAGTGTATCGTACTTGTTAATAGATTCATCTATCTAACCTGAACCAGAATTTAATCTTAGTTCCCCAAGTATATCATACTTGTTAATAGATTAATCTATCTAACCTGGAACTGGAATTCTTAGTTCCCCAAGTATATCATACTTGTTAATAGATTCACAAAACTCTGAATAGATATTGCCAAAATAATCGGGGCAATCATCTCACCACAAAGGTACGTTGACCTCCGTCAACTGATGTCCTTTATCAAGGAATGAAAACCATTTAAAACCACGACCCGGGAGTTAGTCGGAAAACCTCTTACGATTTTGATAAGTTGAAAACCCTACTACAGTAGGTCAGTGATGTCAAAACATAACCGCTTTTGAGAAAGTAAATCACCTTTTACTCCCTAGACTGAGTTCCCTATTTTTGATAAGTCTGAAGATATTTCATTCTTATTAAAAGAATAAAATAGAATATAAATAGATATTAGGGAACCCTCACTTTATTTAAATAAATTTTCTGAAGGTCAGAAAATATTTTAAATAATTATTAAAGACCTTCATTAATTTTTGAATCATTTTAGAATATTTAATAAATATTTAAATAATA
>QRFB01004341.1:16870-28138 GCA_008931105.1 Oenanthe javanica | reverse complement strand
AAATTTTTCTTAAATATTAATTTACAATATTTTAATTTTTAAGAAAATTCAAAATTCTTGAAAATTAATTTGTTGTATATTTTTATTTTTGATTAATTTATTTTCTATGAAAATTAAAAATTCTGTAAATCAAATTTTTTCTTAAATATTAATTCGAGGGTGCTCAAGGGTTTGTAATTGAAGATTTTTCTGGGTATTAAAGACAACTAAAATTGACCGAAGATTATCCGATAAAGTTAATTATGGAACAGGTTGAAGAAATAGTGGTACTAATTTCCTTAGAGGTTTACTCCATAGGATCCCACTAATATTTTAGAAGTTGCAAAAGAAGAGATTATTTTGGGTGCAGTTTTTGGTTAATTTGAGTTGGATTTTTTGGAAGAAAAATCTTAGGGGTTTGAAGTAGTGAAAGAGAACAGGCTGAACTACCTGACATCTTTGTACAAGCCTTAAATATTATTCTACAGGGAGATTACAGGAAGTTCGTGCTAACACTGCAGATTATCTGGAACGTAAGGATACAGCCAACAGGGAACTAAGGATATAACCGCATTATTTGTAAAAGACATGTATGTGCTGAAGGCCTATGAACTAGAACAAAAGCTGAAGAAGATAATATTTGGTAAAGCAAGTTGTTAGCATATCCACTGTATTTGTGACCCAGGAACAAAATTTGATTGAAGTCAAGGTTGAGACCTTCTTAACAGAAATGAATTGATCCTAGAAGCTGAATTGAAGATGTAGTAGCTCGAGGTAGTGGTCAAGGTGTTGTATGTGAGTTTGACACTTTGGAATATCTTGAGAACTGGACTGCAAGTCAAGCCTGCAGGGCAAACAAGAAGTTTAGTGTCATCAGATTCAGACAGAATCCAAATTCTTAATCTAAGGTCCTTAACTATAGATTCCATAAAGGAGATTTTCAAGACTAGTTCAAGAGGCGGTTGCAAGACAAGGATGGTAAGGGTTTGCTACACAGTTTCAAGAAGCCTGTACAAGCAAAAGATGACAGACACTATGTTAGGTTGTAGCAGGAATCTCAGGCATTAGTGAGGATGCAGCAAGGGAAAGNGTAGCACCCCTCTGGGTTTATATATGAAAGATATATTCCCAAAAACTTGTATCATTTAATTACTTGCTAATTTTCTTGAACTTAATTGATTTATCCGGACACACATAAAATTAGTAGGTAACTCACCTAAACACTATAAATGGTCAAACCCACTCTGAAANTTCACATGTACACATTCTAACTAGTATACATTTATCTAATTCAGAACTGTATGATGATTAGCTATTGAATTGTATTATATTCATGTTAGCATCTTAGGACTTAAATGCCTAATTGATTGCTAAGAATAAGATTGCATGCTAGGATTCATGAGTTTAATTAGTACGGTTCATACTTGATCTAATATGCAGTAAAATGAATATCTAGAATTAGATAGGGTGTTCAAGACGGTTATGTGTATCCTTGAATATTTGCTGGAACTTGATTTAAATCTTCTATGATTTAATACCTCTGCTAATGTTGTGAAAATTGCTAAATAGACAAACAGGTCATAGATCAGATATTTTATATTTGTTCTTATTATGATAAATGACTTGATAAGTATATGTGGAATTTGATCTTGCTTATAATGTTTTATTCAAATATTTTGCATATTCTTAAAATTGTTTATGTGCTTATTTTCACATGATTTGCTCTCACACACATAGTTGTACTTAAATGTCATATCATATCATGTATTGCTTGTTAAGGAGTAGAATACTAAAAGATGGTAGAATTATCTAAGTAGTCAGTAACATTTATAGATTCGAAGATTAATCTAAAACTGACTTAGGTAATTAGAGATAGTTAAAAATGTTAGACAACAACAAAAATGGATTAGGAAGAATTAATAATTAACTTATTCGTTCTTCTATCCATATTCTTTTACAAAATTATTGAATATCTGTAACATGCTTTACATCTGTTACACTTGTGTAGAATGATTAAAGTAGGTAGTACTGAATTTTTTAATATGCATATTAAAACTGTTGTTACCACTGTATATAGTAATATCTCTAACCCATCTGGACTCAATTAAAGTTGAGTACCAAGAAGCTTAATCATTTGTGATTGCACAGTATGTAATAAAAGACAAAAGTTATGTGACTTCGTGACATTTATCGCACGAGGCATGTGATTAAGATTGAAGCTCTACTATCACAGTTGGTTGAGAAAGTCTGCCCAACGGTAACCTTTGGAGATGACAACAAAAGATGTACAAGGGATTTGGCTATATTTGGAATTGTCATCAGTAGAAGCATCTTTCTTATGAATAGACTTAAGCACTATCTACAGGGCACTAGGGAATTCTTTGTCAAGGGTTTCCTGGAAAAACATTGAAAAAGAAAAGTGTTTGATCTCAAACAAAAAGGTTGGAAGCTCACTCAACTGAGAGTGAGAAAATTTATTCGTAGCTGAAATGAAATTTGTATGCGAAGGTGAAGTGAACTTTTCAGTAAAGCTTTATCAGTAAAGAGTTAGCTATGGCATAGGAAGCTCTCACACTTAGTGAACAAGACAATGGATTCTCTGATAAAGATAAAATTGGTGAGAGGACTGCTTCATATGGAATTCTATATAGAAGGACATTTTGAAGTATGTCAAATAGGGAAGTGAATAAAAACATCACACTGAAGCAAATTATATTACGGAAGAAATATGCTTAATGGTGATTGATGACAACCCTAGTTACAAGATTGGTGATGTTCGTGCATTCAACAGACAGTATATCATATATGGTAATTGATCACATCAGGTAGATCAAGTTGGAAGCAAAGTAAACTGTGAGAACTTTAAAGTCAGATATTAGAACTCAATTTCACGAATGAAGTTCTAAATGAAGTCTGCACTAATAAAGGTACTTTGAAGATGAAGTAATTAACACAACATTCTAATTTATTTCAACAAAGATCGAGAAAAGACATCATATGAGTTAATGACCAACCAGAAGCAAACACTGAAGCTCTTTCGTGTGTTTGGAGGAAATTGATATTTATTGAAGATTTAGATGAGTATCTTGGCAAGTTTGAAGCTAAGGTTTATGGAACAATTTTCCTCGGCTACTAATGGAAGTTGAAAGCTTTCAAGGAAAATATGATGTAAAACCATAAGGTGATTGAAATTCTGAGTGTATCGTTCTACTACACGAAGCTCCCAAGCATTCAAATGAAAGACTATTATGAATCTTCGAAGTTTGACATCCCGTCAGAGTCAAATTCAGATACTGATGTTGAAACTGAGGTTGCAGAAGGAATCAATGATAATGATGATGATTCAGATCCTATTAGTGGAAATGGTAGTGAATCTACACAACTCGTGACCTTTAACAAAATTCACTGAAAAAGGTGAAGGATCTTCAACACATCCTAGCAGCAACTTAGGGGGAGAAAATAAAAGAAGGATCTACTAGTCGTACTCAACACAATGAAGATCAAAGGAATACATAAAGAACATATCTACCAAGACAAAAGGTTTGAAGTCAAATTCAATCATGGAGTCTAGTTCTTAGTAAACTGGATTATTGAGTAAAGGTTAGAAGTGCTAATCAAATTGAACATATATTTTTCAGGATCTAACATCTTGAATCGCAAAGAATACTGAAGAAGCACTAATTAATCCAGATTGGGTGATTGCAAATGCAAGATGATCTCAATCAGTACAAAGGTAGAAACTACTGAAGCTGAAACCCAGACCACAAGACAAGACTGAAATTTGTACAGTAAGGGTTTTCAGAAACTGGATAATTATTGGCATTATTATGAGGGACAAAACCAAATTGGTTGCTATAGGTTATTATCAAGTAGAAGCTTTTGACGATGATGGAAACAGAATCTTCGGGACTTTCAAGATCTAACAGTAAGCACCAATGATGAGACATGTTCCTTTTAGGGCCTAAAAAGATGAGTACCTAATAACAAGACATCCCTAGCACGTGTTGAGCATTCAAGCATGAATATCTATCAGATAAATGTGAACAAGTGCACTTCTGATTGGTGAGTTAGAATTTGAAGTTGATGTACATTTCCTGGACTTTGAAGTTGCAGATCATTGGAATTTGTATATCATTCTCTTCCCAAGCTCTCTATGAACAAGGTAGGGATTCAAGCAAATCGTCAAGGACATGGTATGACATTCTAACTAGTTTATTACTTGAAAATGATTTTGGTAGAGTCGTTATACACATATATCTCTCTAGAACACATGGTACACACAATGTCATATATGTGCTAGTATACCATGATTATATTATATATGGGTCTACTAATGTAAATTTGGCAAGAGATTTTTGCCTAGTTAATGCAGAGTAGGTACAAGATGAGCATGTTGGAAGAGTTGCAATTCTTTTTGGATTATAAGTAATTCAAAAGAATGATGACAATTAAATTAAGTCAAGGATCTTTTAAATATGCGTAATTTAGAAGATTCTAGACCTGCCAAGATTTTTTGCTAACAAACCACTAAGCTTGATCAGGGCAAATCAGGTATATGAACTAAAGTGACAAGCTATAGAGGTATGATNTGACAAGCTATAGAGGTATGATCAGCTCATTACTTATTCAAGTGCATAAAGACCATATATTTTATTCTCGATATGCCTATGTGTAAGTTTCCAAATGGATACTAGAGAATCTTATCTTATAGTTAAGTTATGAATTGTTAGATATCGTAGGGGATCACCAATTCTTAGAATCAGGCACCCTAAAGATACTAGGTTTAACCTAATTAGCTATATAGATATAGATACTGCAGGTTGTAATAAAGACAGGGAAGTCATTCATAGAAGCTATCAATTTCGTGGAAGAGGTTGATTTCATGTTGAAATAAGAGGAAGCATTCAACACATATAGCTGCAACAAAGGCGAAATTTAAAGAAGCTAGTGAATGTAATGCTCTGATCTTCTAGACAAGGAAACCATTTCAACTCCAACAACTCTATTGGATACTCTATACACTAATTAAGGAACAAGTACATGGATACCAGGTATCATTTCTTTCGAGAGTTGTCCTTAGTAGAATAACTTGCAGATATTTGTTAAACAACTTGATGAATTTATTTTGTCTAGGTTGGTTAGTGAACTTGGGATATTATTTATGTGCATATTTGTTGGAAATCCCATATGCAAGGAATTCTCAAATGAGTTCACAAGTATTAATTCGTCCACATTTAAAAGGCTTGTGAATTTATTTTTAAATCCAGTACCTCATACTTTTTGCTATTAGTTTAATTATCATGCTTACAATGTTATATGCATTTGTGGTAGTTAAATTTTCTAGCATAATTTAGCAGCATAATTATTTGTTTGTTAAATATTTAATGAGTATTAGTCAATGATATCTTGCTTAATTGCTATGATATTTTGCTCCGATATTTTTAAATATTTTATTACAAATAATTATGACACTTTTGATATTAGTGACAGTATTTAGAATTTCTATTCTAAATAAATAATGCATATTTCAAAACTCACTAATATTGGAAGACGAAGTATTTTCTAAGTCATGTGTATAAAACTCTCAATATTTTATATACTTAAAAAATATTTCTAAAAATTGATTTTATTTGTGAGAAGTTGTAATGAGGATCACAAGTATTAAATGTCAATATTTAAAGGCCTTGTGAACTTCTATTCAACTATTTTTTCGAGCTTACTAATATCAATAATAATTGTTATGAGTATAATTGTAATATGCTGAAGTAACAATTATTAGATATAGCGTAGGAAGTTAGATGCTAATATTCAATCCTATCAATATTTTAGTATTTAGCAAAATTATTTTATCTTATTAAAATTATGGATTGAAGCAATTCAATGTTTATTAGTTTCATAATTTTGATTTGATAAAATATTAGAATCATAATTTCTTGCATTTTGAAATTATTGATAATTATCAAGTAATGATATTTTGTTAATGTTTCTGTGCAATTAATTGTGATATTTTTAATACTAGTGATAATACATGTTGTTTATCTAAAATCATTAATAATAAAAATATGTCTAAATGCTTATTTTTCTATTGAATAATTGCCACATGTTATTTGATTTATATATGCATGTATGTGGTAACTGTTTAATATTACGTAAGTATTACAATTAGTTTTCTTTATTTATCTGAATTTTAAACTTGAATGTATTAAAAAGAATTTCTTGTCTGATTCTTTTTCAAAACGTGTTATTCAAAGATACATTCATTTTTCTATCAGTTTTAAAGAAGAAAACATTAAAATTCTTTTTCAAAACTTCTCTTTTGAAATTTTTTTGATTTACAGCCCTACTTTGATTTCTAAATCCTAAGGTGTGAATCAAACTTTTATTGAGGATAATCTTTCTTTAAATCTCAAAATCTTTTATCCTCTCCCAAAAGCTAGTTTTAAAAGTTTTATCTTACAAAACTTTTTCTCTCTTAATTTTTCCTTTTAGAGTGGCAGAAACTTTGTGACTGTTATTTTATTCGGAAAAATTGTTTTTAATTCGAGGTATCAATCACTTGTAAAATCATTTATTTTTAAACACTTGTTTCAATGTATGTTTCACATTGATTCATAGTACCAAAAGAGTGATTTGCTTTGAAGGCCTAGTACTGCATTGTTAAGCATACATCCAACCTTAATTGTCATGTTTTTATTTTAAATCGGGGTCACTATCAGGTGGACGAAAATGATGTTAATCATAATTGCATTATAAGTCAGAAAATCATAGTCCTCCATCTGATAAGGATGTTTTGCAAAATTATTTTCAAAACTTACAGTACTTAGGTTTTAAAGGAAATAAGTCATTTTATTGAGATAGAATTTGGTAAGAGAGTTGAATTTCTTTTTTGGTATAAATTTCTGTATTTTATTATGGGAAGTTTGCCTTATAAGAAGTTCATAAGGGATAGAAACTTTCTTCTCTGATTCATTTTCCCGCCTTTTATTATGGGATAAGTATCTTAATTTTTTTATATCTTTCACTTAAATGATAAATCTCTAGAACCGATAAAACTCTTTTATTAAAAGTGCTTTAATACAATCTATTACCATTCCTTCTTATATTTTCCCTTTTTTTGAGATGAAAAATATATTTTGGAATGTTAAAGTGATTATCTTTTAATATTGATTGATTCTTTCCGATGAGCCCCCAGAGGCTTCAGAAGCTGGCCAGGAGGTTGAAAACCCATCAATCTCTTACCCAGGCCATAATACCAAACACTCATTCATCCACTTCCATATATTAACCCTTGGAGATATAAGGAACTTATATAATTTAGAGGTTGATAAGGGAAAAACTGCACTTGATGTAGCAAATAAGGATGAAGTCGGAAGTGTACCCACAGCTCAACCTCTAGAGATGAAAAGTAGTATATAAAATGAGGTAACTGTAAGCTCATCAGCCAGGAGCATCTTGTAAAACTGTCTCTAGAATCATTCTCTCAAAAGGGTGAGTCCATTAAAATTCGCTCATCAGCCAGATCATCTTGTAATGAGTCAAGCACACCACTAGCACTCACGCTGATGGTAATCCTAAACAGATAAATTCTAGGAACACATTATAAGATGTGCACAGTGTGAGGTATAGGCATTTAGAGGAGATACAGACTCTAGCCATACACTAAATTGTCCAATGTATCTACCTCAAACAGAAGTTAATCTTCTGCATCCCGAAAGGGAGATCTCTTGTTCAGATTTATCTGGGCTTGAGAGGCAACTGCTTGACAAGAATTCTCCGGATGAATCAAGTAGGGTATTTAATATAAATTCCCTTCACAGGGTTACGAGGGAAACGTAGGCTCTAAATTGCCATTCATTACATTGCCTACTACGTTGCCCCTCCTGGAAGGAACATTTTCAGATCCTAAAAAGGAATATCCATCTCCCATTTACGGAGAAGTTGTGAAATAACTTCTTGATAAANAACTCCTTGATAGAACAAGGCAGGATTCCCTAACAGATATTAATATATTGGGATAACCCATCTCAAAGAGGTGAGGCTCCACTAGACTGTGATTTAGCAAACACTATTGAGTCTGGTGCAGAGACAGTGCTTATGCATGATAGATCAAGAACACCTCTACGAGGCAATTCTCCACTTGATAGTGATTCAGTTCATTCTAATGAATCAAGTGTTGGGAATATAACTGAATTGACGAATTTCACTTACAGGTACATAATGTTATATTTGGAATGCAGAGTGAAAGTGTGAGAGAGAAACACTTGAGTGAAAGTGAATGAGATATACACTTGAGTGAGAGATAGGGAGAGATACACTTGAGTGAGAGATAGAGATAGAAAGAGTGAAACACTTCAAAGTGCTCGACACTTTAGTGTAAACACCAACATAACGTAGTAGAAGTGAGGAAACCATAGACCAAACACTTACCCTTGCTACTTGCCACTTCTGAAAGAAAAACTACTACTATTTTATCCAAGGGACTTCACAATGAAGTTTCTGAATTAAAAGAATTTATCAACAAAACCACTGCATCTGTTCAAACTGCTGTTACAACATCTGTAAAGCAAAATGTAACGTAAAGTAACATGTAACCGAGGTAACTAAATCAACACAACAATTCGGTAACTTATATTAAATGAAGCACGGAATCGACTGCGAATCATTTATAACTTTAATACAAAGAACCTAAATATCATAGGAAGCTTTGAAGACCTTGGAGACCACTGAAAGAATTTCATTTTTATGTTCAAGCCTCAGTGAAGAATAAAATTGAACAGTTTCAAAGGTTGTGAAGATGAAAAAGGTTTTACTACGGAGAAGACAGAAGATTCAAGTGAAGTTTAGAAACACTTCTTATCTTTATGGAATAGGTCAATTAAATAGTAAAGAAGATGTGAAGATCAAGATCATGTTAGTCATTTGTGAACCAGACCAGTTGCACCAAACGTCAGCACAAAAGAGATTGAGAATTGCATCACTGATTCAGAAGAATTAGCCAAATACTGAGATGAGTAATATGAAGTGGTATGAATTTAAGCCCAGAATAAATCAATGTCGAATTAACATGGAAATATTTATGTGACTTGGTTGCAGTGGAAGAAATGTTATTAAAGGCTTAAAAGGTTCGAATTTGGCTAATTAAGAAGACTACAGAAGTTGTATCCAGAAGTCAACTTGGTCAAGCTATTTCGTCTCATTCACCAATGGTTAACAAGTGTTTTTGTCCTATTCACCTATGGTTATTAACCATCAGGTGAGATAAACAAATGGAAAAGAATTGGTGAATTGGCAAGGGCCTATTTTGTCCTATTTGTCGATAGTTAATAACTATCGGAAAAGAAGAAGATGAAATGCCATGTCATCGATGGTTAGCAAACTCATTGAGGGTTAAACAATTACTCAGTAAATTGTTCCCGATACTTAAGAATAAAAAGAAGTGGAGCAACAACTAGTTTACTTGGTCCTAATTGAGCCATGTATCCTTAGTTGATAAAGTCTACACAAAAAGGAAATAAAGCATTGACTTTGGATATTCATTCATTCAGTTTACTGATAGAGAAATACAGAGAGCATTGAAGAGAGAAACACATAGAGCATTCAATAGAAGTAAACACAGAAGCCATTAAGTTTGTACCCAGTTGTTGTTACTTTGATTGTTCTTATTAAAGCTTGTAACTGTAACTGTAACTGTACTAGTGGATCATTGTAACTAATCTAAGGATTAGATTTGTGGAGCACCTCAGGGTTTATATAAATCAAAAGATATATTCCCCGAACTGTTGTGTTATTGCTTATCACCTGTTTGATTATATAACTGTTCGAACTGTATAAAGTCCATAAAGAACCATTCCGCGAATTAGAGTTAAAATTGGACAATATCGTATTCAACCCCCCTTCTACGATATTTGGGACTAACAATTGGTATCAGAGCTTACTGATTGAGTTTACAAATCAGGATCTATTGTTCGGACTTCAGTATTAAGCTTCTGGAATTTTTCGCGAATTTTTTAATTTTCAAAATATTTCACTCAGAAATTTTTTGAACTTTAAATAATTTTGAAAAGTTCAATATCATGAGTTCTCAGAAAGTAGGAAGTATTAAGGTTCCTCAGTTTGATAGAGTGAATTATAATCTTTGGAAAAAGAAGATGACCCTGTTTATTAAGGCTACAAATCCGTTATACATGGGTATCGTAGAGAACGGACCGTTTGTTCCAATGAAGATGATTCATGAATCTACAGTGGACGGAGTAAGAGTTCATCAAAGGTTTACTCCAAAAGATTCTAAAGAGTTCACTGATACAGAGAAATAAATTGTTGCATTGGACACAGGCCTTCAGTTGATTATTGTTGACTCAATGGATGAAGACATGTGCCATCAAATTCTAAATTGTATATCTGGAAAACACATGTGGGAAACCATCGAACTGATTATGGAAGGAACAGAAGAATTAAAAGAGAACCAGTTGGATATACTTACATCAAGATATGAAGCATTCAAATCTACTCCTGGAGAAATAATCACTCAAGTTTTTGAGCGATATAATAAATTATTAAATGAGTTGAGTATCCAGGGGAAGAACTATCCATTAAGGGAAACGAACAGGAAGTTTATGTTGACTCTTCCACATCATGTTGAGCATAAAGTTTCTTCAATTAGAGAAAGGGACAACTTCAATACCATGCCCCTTGAAAAGCTATATGGAAAATTGAAGACTTATGAAATGAAACAAGAACAAAGGTTGATTATCTATGGTTCCGGCTTAGTGGACAGTAAGAGTGTTGAACTAATGAAGACCACAGCTCTTGTGGCAGATGAAGTTAAAACTTCTGAAGCAAAGGTTGTTGAAACCAAGACTGGTGGAGAATTTATCATTGAAGCTGAAATGGCTACAGAATCACAAGCTGAAGAGGAAGATGATTTTTATACATTGGAAGAGCTTGATGAGATGGAAGACAAATCTATGGCGTACTTGGCAGGGCGTTTCAAGCATATAAGATTCAGAAGGAATCCCAAGTACAAGAAAAGTTTTGGTAGCAGATTTCAGAAGACAGGATCATTTTCGGGATCCAACTCAAGAGGTGGTTACAAGTCAAACATGGTAGACCGTAGTAAGTTCCGGTGCTACAACTGCAATGAACTAGGGCATTTCGCCACTGAATGTAAGAAACTGAAACAAGAAAAAGACAAGAAGGTTTATGAGAAGAAGAGTTCCTACAAGAAGAAAAGTTATGATGAGTTGAAAAGGGAGAATGAGAAGTTGAAACAGGGATTGGATGCTTTGGTTA
>QRFB01004340.1:0-44632 GCA_008931105.1 Oenanthe javanica | reverse complement strand
GAATTTGGGTTTAGTCATCCAGAAGGTGGCCTCACAATTCCATGCAAAGAAGACACCTTCATCGATCTCTTGGACAGATTATGATAGTTCATATATTTATGTATGCAGATACATACTTTTATGTTAGATAGTATACAAATTTTTAGAACTAGTCNCCTGAAAACTTTATATCTTCTATAGCGTCATGGGTATCCGTGTGCCTCGTATCACTAATCTGAAGCAAATGCTCAACCGACAATTTTTCTCGACAAATCTTGATCGTATTACAAATGTCCCTAAGGGGTGCATGGCAGTTTATGTAGGGGAGAAGCAAAGAAGAAGATTTGTGGTTCCGATTTCATACTTAAATGAGCCTACATTTCAAGACCTGTTAAGTCAAGCTGAGGAAGAATTTGGGTTTAGTCATCCAGAAGGTGGCCTCACAATTCCATGCAAAGAAGACACCTTCATCGATCTCTTGGACAGATTATGATAGTTCATATATTTATGTATGCAGATACATACTTTTATGTTAGATAGTATACAAATTTTTAGAACTAGTCCGGACATTGTAAATATGACTGAGACTTTTCGTGTAAATCTTTTGGGCAGAGCATAGGGCATTAGTTAATACTTTGTAATTCAAGATATCAATTTCTGCATGGATTTTTTTCTTGATTTTTTGTCGTAGGTATTCTTTCTTTCAAAAAAAGATGAGCAGCAGTAGTTAGCTGCCCAATATCGCGCGAGGTCTTCTAGAATATAACCAGCCTTTTGCTACCTATAACTCCAAAATCTGGAGTTATTAGCATAATAAAAATCTCAATTCTGATACAGCCAATGAGCTACTTAACAACACATTAGAAAACTTCCAGTACCCTTTCTAAAATTTATAACATGGTGTATTTCTAATTTTGCAAATGAACCACTAAATTTGCATTAGTTTGTTAATTTGGAAAACAAGAATTACATAATGGCTGAAAGATTCTTAAACGTGCACTAACAGGTAAGCAAAGCTGTTGAGAAGTGGTCATGTTCTTATAATTCATTACATAGCAGATAAGATCTTAGAACAAATAATCATCAGAACAACTACAAGGACATAAACATGAAGAGCCTCAGTGTCATAAAAAGCAATGTGTAGACTAGTTCACATAATAATACTACTATCTAAACGAGTCCAGTAGACTGTCTTCAATATTAATTGTCCAAACAGATCAGCAGCAACCATTAGTTTTCATTTACTTGGATTGTGGGATAATTTCAACTCCATCTGTAATGTTTTCACCATCTATAACACTTGTCCTTTACTCCTTTTCCTCTGTAATTTCAACTCCATCTGTAATTTAAAATTGCATTTAAAAAAATCCTATAATTATGTTTTTAAATAATAAAAAATATTATTTTTCGAAATTATGATATTTTAACCTAAATATATTTAACTTTTTTGATATAGTTTTTATTGGAGATGACCTGTCAATATTGATGAGAATAACAACGTGTCATAGTAAATTGAGTTCAAATATTCATCATGACAGGTTATAAACGTGCCTCAATCAAAAGGGTGGAATAGAATATGGAGGTAGAATGTCCCTCTGGGGTGTATTCAATCCACA
This sequence comes from Oenanthe javanica, assembly GCA_008931105.1. Classification (NCBI taxonomy): domain Eukaryota; kingdom Viridiplantae; phylum Streptophyta; class Magnoliopsida; order Apiales; family Apiaceae; genus Oenanthe; species Oenanthe javanica. The sequence goes on along the minus strand of QRFB01004340.1, from coordinate 43,037 downwards.
TTTCAATTTATTATTAATAATTTATATATTTTTATTGATTATATTTGATTTAAGATTTCAAGTAGAACCTATGTTTTGTGAGGGATTTGGTTTGCACGAAATAAGGTGTGGGAGAATAAAGTGTTGACACCAGCTGTGGCAATGGAGTGGAGTGTTAAGTAAATTATCGAATGGCGAGAGGCCCAGAAGAAGCATATAGATGTCAACTGTGGCACTGGAAAGGGGTAGTTTACGAAGCAATGCAAAATGGGTTGCACGTACTGGTTCTCTGAAACTCAACGTTGATGCTTCAGTGTACCCCGATACATCATTTTTCTCAGTTGGTACGGTGGTTAGAGTATCTCCAACCCATTAACACTATTTTGATGTGATTTTTACACCAAAATAGTATAAAAGTTACACTATTTTTAAAATACTGTCCAACCCATTTACACTAAAACTTACATCAAAAGGAATTTTCGTTGTGCTATAAAAGTTATTTTATAACTAAAGTACAAAAAGAATAAAATTGCTAGGATATAAAAAGAAGAAATTTGTTTTAGTTAAAGGAATGCAAATATAATGTTGAGATTTAAAAAAACTTTAAAAGTTACACCAAATTTTAGTGTTACATCAAATTTGGTGTAATTTTTGGTGTTGCACCAAAATGATGTAATTTTTAGAGTGTTGTTAGAGAATTTTACATCAAAATGGTATAAAAGTGTAAATTTAGAGTTGGGTTGGAGATGGTTTTAGAGACAATAAAGAAAGTTTTGTGAGAGGAAAATGTATGAAGGTAGAAGGCATAGTATCGGTGTTTGAAGCCGAGGCGTTTAGAGTCTGTGAAGCACTTTCACTTTCTTGGATGATGCAGGGAGCAAACAGGCCTGTGAGCATCGAGAGTGATTCACTCCAAATAGACACAGCGAATGCATTGCATAACAAGGTTCATTATCAACTTGAGGTGGGTGACATTTTGGATAGGTATCAAACTCTTCTTCTTGGTAAAAACAATGTCTCCATAAGTTTGGTTAAAAAACAAGTGAACAAGGCTGCACACTTGATGACTAGGGTACCTTGTTAGTTAGGCAGATACAAGGCGTCTCATGTGTAGTGTGTCTGAAAATGTGATTTATAAATGGTATTTGGAGACATTTACGGTTGATTCTAATTCGAGTTAATGAAATGAAATTTTCTATTCTAAAAAAATATATTTTATTTTCGAATTTCTATCAATTTCAATTTATTTATTTTTTGGTTAGCATTTAGTCCGTGTCCTTGTCAATTTCAGTTATTTTTAAATGTTATAAATAGTAAAGTATGAAATATGATTGACTTAAATACAATTTAAACTCTGTATTATTAATAATATACAATTAAAACATTCTTTTAATAAATTTAGTAAATTTAACCTTACATTTTTTAACTGAATACAATTGAAACCTTTTTTAAAATAATTAGTAAATTTAACCCTATGTTCTTAACTATTTACAATTAAAACTTTTTTTAAAAATATTTAGTAAATTTAACCTTGAATTTTTAGTTTTGAAATAAAATAAATTTTACCCAAATCTGGTTCAATTTATGACAATTATAGAAGAATATTTTTAAAAATATATTAAATTCAAAGATAAACATTCATGAATATATTGAGCGGCAAGTGTGATGGCAAGAAGAGAATAATATAAATACATATTAAAATTTTATTGAACATATATAATATATTATACATATAGACATATTAATATAGAAAAGAACATTTAAATATCTATTTTATAAGAAAAAATCCTAATAATTGCATATATCTATTATGCTTAGANGGAATAATATAAACACATATTAAAATTTTATTGAACATATATAATATATTATACATATAGACATATTAATATAGAAAAGAACATTTAAATATCTATTTTATAAGAAAAAATCCTAATAATTGCATATATCTATTATGCTTAGATAATATCTATACAAAAAAATTGACAATAATGCACTTGACGAATATTTATTCAAAATTTGATCGTAAGGTTTATTTTATTCTGAATTAAAAAATCAAGATTAAATTTACTAAATGTTTTGATACAGGGTTTTAATTGTAAATAGTTAAAAATATAGGGTTAAATTTACCAATTATTTTTTAAAGAAGATTTTAATTATATATAGTTAAAAACACAGGGTTAAATTTACTAAATATATTAAAAGGGGGTTTTAATTGTATATTCTTAAAAACGAAGGGTTTAAATTATATTTAAAACAATATAATTTTAATACTTCTATACTATATTGTTATATCAATATTATATTATTATAATCAAACTAGAGAATTTTTTTTAAATACTTACGTGAACCATATAAACGATTCTAACCGTCCAATTTTTGGGTGAACCATGAAAATAATTCTAACCATCCAATTTTAATAAAATTTAATTTTAAAATAGATATATCATACATATAACTCTAATAGTTGTTAGACAAAAAAAAATCTATCACTAATAGTTCTCATTTTATATAACTACTCATGAATAATATTAAGTTATATTTAAATTATATTATATATTTTTAATTTTAATAATCCTACTTACCCTATAATTTTTATTTAATATAATTGTACTCACATTTTAACCAATTGCATCATCATTCAAACTCTTTTATTTATTTAAAAAATTATGATATTAAATGAAATATTTAAATTATATAAAATAATTAATATATAACTTATTAATAACATTCGTGCTTTGCACGAATTATAAACTAGTTATTAATTACTAGATTTTAACCCGTCCGATGCATGGATATTTTTTTATTAATTAAATTATTTATTTTAAGATTACTAATATTTTTATAATCTCAAAATTTTTTAATAAATTATAATTATATTAGTTTTGTAACTTATTTAAATTATATATTTTTATATCAACTGAATTAAATATAAATAAGAAATTTATAAAATATTAAAAATAAATATGCACATCCCACAAAATATAAATTTATATTATTAATATATAAATATGTAAAATTTTGTGATTTAAAATATTATGAAAATGGTTTTTTAATATATATATAACATATGTTTAATATATTTAAAATTATAAATATTAGATTTAAATATATTTTTGATAAGGTCTCTATTATGTTTATTTTATATAAAATTTAATAGATATTATGTTATATGTTTATTTTATATTAGATTTTTATTTGTATAGTATTAATTACAATTTATAAATAATTAAATAATATATATAATTTAAATCTTGCATCAATAAATAATAAATATTACTACATTGCTAATGAGATTTAAACTTTAAGTTAATATTATTAAATAAAACGATACATAATAATTATCTTCATAATAATTTTTTCTATTCCATTTTTTAATACTAATATATGACATATTTTTTATTTTTTATTGTATCAAACATAGTACTTAATATTATTAATACTTAATGTGTGTTATGACAATTCAACTTGTTAATAGCATGCACGGTTTATAAGTTAGTAATTATTATATAGTAAAGCTTTAGGATCAAATTTAGGTGAATTTAATCAAATCTTATCCAAATTTTTTTGACTGTGATGCAAAACGATATTTAAATAAGAAAACGAGGAAGTTTAGAAAATTAATATAAAAAAAATGAAATGGCAATATAAAATCTCAACTAGAATTAGGGTGCTAATAAGTTATAGTCAACCACGCATATTTCCTGCCAAATATCATCATGATGATCATGATGATAATTACCAAGTATCAATCATCATCATCATCTTAATATAAACGGTAACAAGATATTTATTTTGAGAGAGATGGAGGGGTGGGGATGGGCATTGAGGTGGGTGGAAGTGAGTATGAGGCTCCGGTGGGCGAGGCTTCTTTCATCGGGATTCGTGCCGAGATGGAGAGCGGAGGACATTTATGGGTACATGCAGCCCCTGGACACCTTATTATGGTCAGTGATAAGCGCCTTGGAGTCGGTGGCTATAGTCTCCATGCTCTGTTTTTTCTACCTTTTCTGTGGGTGTACTCTCTAAGGGGACCTCATGATTCAGATTCTAATACATTTTTGTATTAAAATCTCCGATTAAATTTCGCCATCCAAACGACATTTAAATTTTCACTTTCGATATATAGCATATACTATTATATGTTATGCTATGCTGTTACTACAATCCCGCCGGAATAAGGTTGCCGGGTGTGGGGGTGTCTGAGCGCGTGACAAGCACGCTGATATGATTTGACACGTCGGATATTGCCATTTTGTCTGTATAGCGTCGACCACTTGGGAGGGTNAAAGTGTTCGTGTGGATACCGTAGAGCGTAGATCGCGAGAGCGGGATACGTGGTGATTAAACAAGCTTTGGACCTCCATTAATCTTCCATTAATGAACTGTTAAAGCTTCTAAAGGTATTTATTCTTTATCTCCGAATTAAATCTTTTGTTTTCGCATGGATCCTACGGAGGGTTTCGCTATTTTGATTTATTTTTCGCGTTTATTCTGCTGCGTTTGTGCCTTGAAACCCTACAGATTAGTCACCCCGTTGTAAATTATATAAGGTCTGCTGCATTTTGTTTTCCAGGAAATAAAACCAAGCACGTTTACATTGGCCCTGTTATAATTAATATTCGAGTTATTTTAAGCTGTCAAAATTAAATTTGAATCAAAAAATTTATTAGGTCGAACCTTATGAATATTTGTAGAATATTAAACTACTAATTATTCAAAAAATTTAATTTCATTTTAACTACTTCGGTTTAATTTTTAAAATATTTAGAAATTTCAATATGTTATCTTATAATTTAAACTCATATTCATTTATTAACGAATTTAAACTTGTATGAAAATATTTTCTCAATAATTTTAATTAATTAAATTTGAATTGATAAAAAAATATTAAATTTAAAATTAATAAAAAAATCCAATTTAATTCCATTTATTTACGATATTACTAAATAAAATCAGGATATGTTTAATACTTTAATTTTTTAAAAAAAGAAAATTAAACAACACTTGAAATTTCTTAAATAATTTATAAATAAATTTAATATTTTAATTTTTTTATAAAACTTATAGTATCTAACTTATCATTTATTTAATAAATTCATATCACAGCATCTTCACGTCTTCTCAAATCTTTAATTGTTATATGTTCATCTTTTTATATGTGTGATTTGTTTGTTTATATATTTGCATAATTTGTTTATTATGTTCAATGATTTCATCGTGTTTTATTTTGCCGAATTATACTGTATTGATTGTTGTATGAAAGTAAGTCTGGTTATGGTGTTGAGTTCCGTTCTCACGTTCGTTTGATGTCCATTATTTTTGCTTAGGAAAGTTTTAGTAAGAAAGTTTATCTTTAAGAGAGTTAACTTGTTTTGCTTAGGAAAATAACATGTTCAAGAGACACGGTATCTATGAAAGTAAGTGATGGTCGGTGTATTTAAGGAAAAAATGGGTACTGAATTATGCCTTGCCTACAAATTTTTTTATCAAAAATCTCTGTTCTACAATTTACACTTAGAAGATCATCAAATGAGATCAGGGGTGCTATACTATCTAAATATATAATAAAAAATCCATTAGAATTTGCTAAGTTGCGAAGTGAGGTCGATGAATGTATCCACTGAACAGGGAATTGTCAGACCACCTTCTGGATGATTGAATCCGAATTCTTCCTCAGCTTTACTCAACAATTCTTGAAAGGCAGGCTCATTCAGGTATGAAACAGGTACCACAAATCTGCTTCTTTGCCTCTCCCCAATATAAACTGCTAAGCACCCCTTTGGAATTGTTGAAGTAAGATCAGGATTTAATAAGAAAGATGTCCGGTTAAGGATTTGCTTGAGATTAGTAATACGAGGCATACGAATACCCATGATGCTATACGTTTTTAAGAGAAAAGGTCAGGGAAACCGAAGAAAATCTGATAAGGCTTTTAGACAGTTGAGTTTGTGATGAATTTTACTAATGCTATATGATGTGCTTAAATAGAACAATAAGAAAGTATTGAAGACCTCATCAAATTGTAATTGAGTGGTGAAGAGAAATTAGACACTAGCACATGATTTTCTCTTTCAATAGCTACAAATTTTTATGAATGATAAGATGATAGTTGTGTGTGTTGGGAGACATCTTGCCCTACTACATCTGCTTAAAGATCTCGACCCAATATTTTTCCTATTTAAAGTCATAATTTCACATTAAATATTGACCCGGTCACGTTTGTTGAGGAACAGCTGATGTTCTTCATCTGTCATATGTGAAACAAAAATTCAAATTGAAAGAAAGGCATGTATGCGCTGCAGATTTAACTTGGAGCGTACAAAATCACTAATCTATACCTAAAGACTCCAAGGGTTTATCTCGCAGGCAGGATATGAATTTTATGTTTTTAGTCTGTCTTCAATAGTTTTGGTGGGGCTAGCATATTAAATGTTCATGTGACATTGCTTTTTCCACCTACGAGATAATGTATCGCTTTTACCTTCATTTTCCCATATATGATATTTTCACATAATGCAGCTAGAACTTAATGAAGATGTTGCATCTAATTTACCTGATAAACAGTTTCTTAGAGGAATTTCACTTTTTACCCTTTTATTGTGGATTCATACATATGACAACCTCTATCCCTGGTGCTTCCTACTGCATGATTTTAAGTCAACAAAATAAACAGCTAAGATAGGTGAAGGAAACATCATCACATGCCTAAAACACTTGACCACAAAAAACTAAGAACATGAAATTTGCTACCTTGCCTGTCAGGCAAACGTTGGAGTTTCCAGCCATATAATTTGTGTGTCGTTCATATCAATATATATTACGTGTATATACTCTCTTACCTCCACTATGAGCATAAAACATAAATTTAAATGACAAAATAGTAGGACATGATGTCTCTCAACAGACATTCAAGTCCAACCATTAGTCTTAATTATATGTGACCTTTGAAAGAGAATAGCATGTGCTAATGCCTAAAACATCTATGCCACTCAATCTGCATTTTGATCGCCTGTTCAATTCTTCTTATCTGTTCTATATAAGCACTATTGGAAACAAAACCAAGTGTCTAAGCCTTCTATATGCAAAAGTCCTCATATTTCCATATCCCCAAAGTTTACTCTTAAAACTTTAAATTTTTACTACCATCATGGGAATCCGTGTGCCTCGTATCAGTAATCTCAAGCAGATTCTCAACCGACAATTTTCCTTGACAAATCCTGATCGTATTACAAATGTCCCCAAGGGGTGCATGGCAGTGTATGTTGGGGAAATCCAAAGAAGAAGATTTGTAGTACCGATTTCATACTTAAATGAGCCTAAATTTCAAAACCTGTTAAGTCAAGCTGAGGAAGAATTCGGGTTCAGCCATCCAGAAGGTGGCCTCACAATTCCATGCCAAGAAGACACTTTCATTGATCTCTTGAACAGATTATAAGAGTTTATCTATATGTGTACAGATACATACATATTTATATGTTGTTAGATATTATACAAATTTTGTGAACTAGTTCAGGCATTGTAAATATGAATTACGCATATTATGTTAATCTTTTAGGCTGAGGCTGATACTTTGTAAATCAAGACATCAATTTCTACATGGATTTATTCATATGATTTATACTTGTAGGTACTAAATAGGAGTTTTGTATAATTGGTTCCAATCGCAAATATACTTGGTCAAATAAAGAGCAACTTCCTCATGTCTATCTATTTTTTATTAATATATTATAGTACTCCTACACTTTCTACGCACATCCATATTTAGTGAAACTTGAACTTTCACCTCATTGCTAGAATGTGAAATTGTTAGGTAACTTTCTTAATTTTTCTTGAAATTTTTTTATTTAAGGAATTTTATAAATTAATTTTTTAAATCTAAAGTCTTTTTAGGAGAATTCTATATTTATAACTTATTTGGAAAAAAACAATGGTCACGAAATTAAGTGATTTATAAATTAAATAATTAATTTTTTAGAGTAGCAAAATCAATTGTAGGGTTAAGCAAGTCTACTAAGTTGGTGATGCTAAGCTAAAAAGGAAGAAATGGTTTTTTTTAAGATTATATGAATTGCTTTGCATTTCATTACCTAATATCTATAATAAATAAGTTCACTTCTCTTGCAATCCACCAATACATCCTTCAATGTATTTTATTCTGTATAAATGAATAAAATGTTTGTTTATCTTTCTTGAATTCTTTGTCTAATATCTAGTTTACCTGCAGGTATTACAGATTAAATATACTAATAAATTCACATCATATATCTAGCATGCAGTTCAGCAACTCACTCAATATGCCTTACCTGAGCATATTTAATTAGTTTATTTTGTAGGTCTAGTATATTACAGATTTGTTTTAAAANTCTAATATCTAGTTTACCTGCAGGTATTACAGATTAAATATACTAATAAATTCACATCATATATCTAGCATGCAGTTCAGCTACTCACTCAGTATGCCTTACCTGAGCATATTTAATTAGTTTATTTTGTAGGTCTAGTATATTACAGATTTGTTTTAAAATAAAAATTGTTTAACAGAAATAGTATCTATGAGAATAAGCTCTAATCAATATCTGTTGGTAATTACTGAAATTTAACAACAAATTTAGTATCAGATTATGCTTTGCCTATAGAGTGTCTTTGAAAAGTCTCTATTCTACCTTGTAAATTTTGAAGTAAATATGTTAGGAGATGCTACACTATCTAACAGTAAATAAAGTGTTTCTCATTATAATTTGTTCAGGCGAGAAGTGAGGTCAATGAATGTGTCCTATGTGCAGGGAATTGTGAAGCCACCTACTGAATGATTGAACCCAAATTCTTCCTCAGCTTGATTCAACAAGTCTTTAAAAGTAGGCTCACTCAGGTATGACACCAGAACAAAAATTCTTTTGAGAAATTAGATGGCTTATAGTTTAAATCAAGCAAGTATATTTATATATTAGCTTTAAATGTTTATAAATCATAAAAAATGTTGTAGAGTATTCTTATTAACCGCAGACCGGAAGCTCAGCTTTGGTAGGTTTCTAGGGTCCAATATTTCGCTAGATTGGTTTTAGATAGCTTATATTTACTTGTAATTGCTAGCTCATTTTGTTCTGTAAATATATATCTACTTAGCAAAAAAAAAACAGAGACCGCTCTGCTAATTAGCTTAATGTAAGGGTTAGTGGTATATTAAGCCAGAGAGATGCTAAGCTAGCACGAAGGTGCGATTTGAGGTTAAACGATTTACTTTGCATTTCATTAGCTGAAATTTTATCTAAAAACAAAATTTAACTCTTTTCTTTTCTCTTTTTTTTTGTAAAATCTCCTAATTTGCCTGCGGGGATTACAGATTGAATGCGCATACCAATGAATTTGCGACATATATATCCCCAGTCTTTTAATTTGACATGTTTAGTTGGTTCATTTTGTAGTTGTACTACACACATATACTACTTTGTCAAAGGATGGTTAGAAAAACTGAGTTCATTACAATGAGCATAACACTAGCCCGATGTATCTATAAACTTTTGGTTTATATACATGTGTACTAAAAGTTAATCCAATCCACAACTCACTAACACCAACTCCACATCTTCTTTCATCAACCTAAAATGGGCTATTCGGTAATTACTAATTACACTAGAGATAAAGAACGATGTCGGAAGCAACTGATATAGAGATACCAAAAATGGCTGCCTAAATATGTTGGCGATTTGTTTAAGTAACAAAGTAGATCTTAAGAGAGTTAATTGTTTTGCTTAGGAAAAGAACATGTTCAAGAGAAACAGTATCTATGAAAATAAGTGATGGTCAGTGTATTTAACAAAAAAAAATGAGTATTGAACCTTTGCCTACAATTTTTTTTGAAAAATCTCTGTTCTACAATTTACACTCAGATGCTCATCAAATGAGATTGGCAGTGCTATACTATCTAAATATAATTTTTTTTCATTATAATTTGCTATACTATCTAAATATAATTTTTTTGTGTNAAAATCTCTGTTCTACAATTTACACTCAGATGCTCATCAAATGAGATTGGCAGTGCTATACTATTTAATATAATTTTTTTTCATTATAATTTGCTATACTATCTAAATATAATTTTTTTGTGCTGTACTATCTAAAAGCATATAAATTGTTATCATTGTAATTTGCTCAGGCGCGAAGTGAGGTCAATGAATGTGTCCACTGAGCAGGGAATTGTCAGACCACCTTCCGGATGATTAAATCCAAATTCTTCCTCAGCTTTACTCAACAATTCTTGAAAGGCAGGTTCATTCAGGTATGAAACAGGTACCACAAATCTGCTTCTTTGCCTCTCCCCAATATAAACTGCTAAGCACCCCTTTGGAATTGCTGAAGTAAGATCAGGATTTAATAAGAAAGATGACCGGTTAAGGATTTGCTTGAGATTAGTAATACGAGGCATACGAATACCCATGATGCTATAGATCTTTAAGAGAAGAGTTCAGGGAAACCGAAGAAACTACACAAGGACTTGTATAGTCTTATGATAAGGCTTTTAGACAGTTGAGTTTGTGATGAATTTTGCTAATGCTATATGATGTGCTTATATAGAACAATAAGAAAGTATTGACGACCTCATCAAATTGTAATTGAGTGGTGAAGAGACATTAGACACTAGCACATGATTTTCTCTTTCAATAGATACAAGTTTTTGTGACTGATAAGATGATAGTTGTGTGTGTTGAGGAACAGATGATGTCCTACATCTGTCGTATGTGAAACAAAAATTCAAATTGAAAGAAAGGCATGTATGCACTGCAGATTTAACTTGGAGCATACAAAATCACTAATCTATACCTAAAGACTCCAAGGGTGTATCTCACAGGCAGGATATGAATTTTATGTTTTTAGTCTGTCTCCAATAGTTTTGGTGGGGTTGGCATATTAAGTGTTCATGTGACATTGCTTTTTCCACCTACGAGATAATGTATCACTTTTACCTTCCTTTTTCCAGATATGATATTTTCACATAATGCAGCTAGAACTTAATGAAGATAATTGCATCTAATTTACCTGATAAACTGTTTCTTAGAAGAATTTCAATTTTTTACCCTTTTATTGTGGATTCATACATATGACAACCTCTATCAGCTGGTGCTTCCCACTACATGATTCATCATGTCAACAAAATAAACAGCTAAGATAGGTGAAGGAAACACCATCACATGCGCACCTAACGTGTCTCTCCCACCTAAAACAATTGACCACAAAAAACTAAGAACATGAAATTTGCTACCTTGCCTGACAGGCAAACTTTGGAGTTTCCAACCATATAATCTGTGTGCCTTTAATATTAATATATATTGCATGTATATAGTCTCTTATCTCCACTATAGGCGTAAAACATAAATTTAGATGATAAAATATCAGGTTAGGATTTGTTGAACAGAAGTAGTAGGACATGATGTCTGTCAACAGACATCTAAGTCCAACCATTAGTCTTAATTATACGCGGCCTTTGAAAGAGAATAGCATGTGCTAATGCCTAAAGCATCTGTGCCACTCAATCTGCATTTTCTATTATTCCTATCTTTTCTATATAAACACTATCGGAAACTTAGCCAGATTCATCACAAAATCTAGTGTATTCAAGTGTCCAAGACTCTAAGCCTTCTATCTGCAAAAGTCCTTGTATTTCCATTTCGCCAAATTTTTACTCTTAAAACTTTAAATTTTCACTAGCATCATGGGTATCCGTGTGCCTCATATCAGTAATCTCAAGCATATTATCAACCGACAATTTTCCTTGACAAATATTGATCGTCTTACAAATGTCCCTAAGGGGTGCATGGCAGTATATGTTGGGGAAAACCAAAGAAGAAGATTTGTATTACCAATTTCGTACTTAAAGGAGCCTACATTTCAAAACCTTTTAGCTCAAGCTGAGGAAGAATTCGGATTTAGTCATCCAGAAGGTGGCCTGACAATTCCATGCAAAGAAGACACTTTCATCGATCTCTTGAACAGATTATGAGAGCTTATTTATATGTATAGAGATAACAGATAACAGATACATACAATATTTGTTGTTAGATAGTAATTTTGTGAATTAGTCCAGACATTGTAAATATGACCGAGACTTTTCATGTAAATATTTTGGGCAGAGCATTAGAGAATTAGCTGATGCTTTGTAATTCAAGACATCAATTTTTGCATGGATTTTTCCCCATAGGTACTCTTTCATTTAGAAAAGATAAATAGGAGTTTTGTATAGAGCGATTTCGATACGTCTGTATGGTAATAAGATTATCAACTATATTTATTAATTTATGGAAATACTTCTATACTCTGCAAGTTTATGTTTATCGAAACTTGAACTCTTTGACCTCGAGGTAGAATGTGAAATTATTGGAATAGCTTTCACAAATGTGGTTTAAAAATTTGTATGTAGAGTATTATTTTAAATTTAAAGTTTTAAGGGTAAATTTAGATTTATAACTTGAGTTGGAAAAAGAATATTTATGAGAAATTAAATGGCTTATAAGTTATAATTTGAACTATGCAAGGAAGTATACTTATAAGTTAGCTTAAGATGTTTATAAATAATAAAAATAATTTTACAGAGTGACTAAAAAGACCCCATCCAATTGTAAGGGTAAGTAGAAGTCTACTAAGTATGAGAGATGCTAAGCTAAAAAGGAATACACTTTTAAGGTTAGAACGATTTGCTTTGCATTTCATTAGCCCAACTCCTTCATAAGCAAATTGTAAGTATCACGATTGTCAATGTAAGGTAAAATCTATATGTGGTCAACTACTTTTTCAAAGGATTGTTAAACAACTGAGTTTGTTACCATGTTCATAACACTAGCTCAGAGTACTTATAATCAAATTCACAGCGACTGTAATTACACTAGAGATTATGAACGTCGTCGGAAAAGAATGATATAGAGATATCCAAAATGGCTGCCTAAAAATGTTGATGATTTGATTCAAAAATAAAGTTTATCTTAAGAGAGTTGATGATCTGCTTTGCGGAACATGTATCCATAAATATAAGACTAAGCCATGGTCAATATATACAACAAAAATTGACTTTAGAATTATGTGTTGCCTACAAAATTCATATTGAAACCCTCTGTTCTAAAATTTACACTCAGAAGCTCATCAAATGAGATCGGTGGTCCTATACTATCTAAAAGCATATAAAGTGTTTTCATTATAATTTGCTCAGGCGCGAAGTGAGGTCAATGAATGTGTCCACTGAGCAGGGAATTGTCAGACCACCTTCCGGATGATTAAATCCAAATTCATCCTCAGCTTGACTCAGCAATTCTTGAAAGGCAGGCTCATTCAGGTATGAAACGGGTACCACGAATCTGCTTCTTTGCCTCTCCCCAATATAAACTGCCAAGCACCCCTTTGGAATTGGTGAGGTAAGGTCAGGAGTCAATAACAAAGATGACCGGTTAAGGATTTGTTTGAGATTAGTAATACGAGGCATACGAATACCCATGATGCTCTAGATCTTTCAGAGAAGAGTTCAGGGAAATTAGAGAAACACAATGTTTAAGGCTTTAGACAATTGAGTTTGTGATGTATTCCTCTAATGCTTAATTTTGTGTTTATATAGAACGTAGAAAATATAAAAAAGTTCATCAATAAGTATATTGAGCGGTGAAGAGGCAATAGACACTAGCACATGATGTTCTCCTTCGATAGCTACAAGTATTAATGACCGAGAAAATGATGTTTATGCATGTTGGTAGACATCTAGCCCTACTATGGCCGTTTAACCAATATTTTTCCTATTTAAACTTATAATTTCACATTAAAACTTGACCTGGTATATATTTGTTGACGAACATATAGCATATTACAATTTCCATATATGTGAAACTAATTAATATGAAAAATATAATGGCGTATAAGTGCTGCAGATTTAACTTGGAACATGCAGAATCACTAATCTATAACTGAAGACTCCTCCAAAAAAATTTCTAAAAGGCAGTACATGAAATTTTGTGTTTTTAGTCTGTCTTTAATAGTTTTTGGTGGGGTTTTCGGGAACTTGATGAACATGTTTCATCTAATTAATCTGATGATTTGGTTCTTATAGAAATTTTACCCCTTTTTATATAGATATCACAATTTACATCAGCTAGTGTTTCTGACTACATGATTCATCAATTCAACAAAATAAACAGCTAAGATAGATGAAGAAAACACTATCACATGAGCACCTAACTTGTCTGTCCCACCTAAAACTATGGACCACAAAAACTAAGAACATGAAATTTGCTATCTTGCTTGACAGGCAAACTTAGGAGTTTCCAGCCATATCATTTGTATGTCGTTCATATATATTGCGTATATATACACTCTTTTCTTCTCTATAAGCATAAAACATAAATTTAGAAGAGAAAATATCAGGACAAGATTTGCTGGATAGAAGTAGTAGGGCATGATGCCTCTCAACAGACATACAATTCCTAACATTAGTCTTAATTATATGTAGCCATTGAAAGAGAATAGCATGTGCTAATGCCTAAAGCCTATGTGCCACTTGATCTACATTTTGATCCACTGTTCAATACAACCAGTCTGTTCTATATAAGCACTGCTGGAAAGTTAACCAATCACAAACTCAAGTGTATTCAAGTTTTTAAGCCTTCCATCTGCAATAGTTCTCGTATTTCCATATCCCAAAAGTTTACCCGTGAAACTTTAAAATTTTCTATAGCATCATGGGTATCCGGGTGCCTCGTATCACTAATCTGAAGCAAATTCTCAACCGACAATTTTCATTGACAAATCTTGACCGTATTACAAATGTCCCCAAGGGGTGCATGGCAGTTTATGTAGGGGAGAACCAAAGAAGAAGATTTGTAGTTCCAATTTCGTTCTTAAACGAGCCTACGTTTCAAGACCTGTTAAGTCAAGCTGAGAAAGAATTCGGGTTTAGTCATCCAGAGGGTGGCCTCACAATTCCATGCAAAGAAGACACGTTCATCGATCTCTTGAACAGATTATGAGAGTTTATCTATAAGTATATAGATAAAGATATACATATGTAAATGTTGTTAGTATACAAATCTTGTGAGATAGTCCACACATGGTAAATATGACTGAGATTTTTAATGTAAATCTTTTAGGCAGAGCACTAGGTAATACTTTGTAATTCAGGACATCAATTTCTATATTAACTTATTCATATGATCTATTATCGAAGGCGCTCTTTCTTTTAATAAGCGATCAATCCCGATCACCAATTTAAAACACTAGTCATAATATGTCTACGCTTAAGATGGTTATACATACATAATTATTATATGTTTAATAGTTGTGCTTTATGTAGATTTAGACTTAAATATCCTGATTGATTGTATTAATATTTTTATTTAGGGAAAATAAATTCATTCGTTACTAAACTATTGGTGTTTTATTATTTTAGTCCTTGAACTAAATATTCCAATATGCGAGTCCTTCAACTTTTGAATTTTTCTGATTGAAGTCCTTCCGTCCAAAAAAAACTAACGGACGTTAAAATCCTGATGTCGTGTCACTGATCTGACATAAGAATTTCTGGTTTAGGTCCCTGAACTTTTCCATTTCCTGGTTTAGGTCCTTAAACATAAAATTTTGAAAATAATTGAATATTTATAAATTTTAAATATAAAAATTTGAACATAAATTTTTTTATGTTTATCGTTTATTTTAAAAATAAAATTTTAAAACCATACATAACTCTAAACATCTAAATTTACGGTTATCAAGTCACTTTTAATGTCAATTACAATTAGCATGTTAAAAGGTACCGGGATAAGCNAAATTTATGGTTATCAAACCACTTTTAATGTCAATTACAATTAGCATGTCAAAAGGTACCGGGGTAAGATTCTTCTGGGTGTAACTCTAGTTTTGAGATTTTGCGGATATCCCTTTACTCATGTATCGGATCATTTTATTTTTATCGTGTCTATACTGTGTTTCATCGAATACTAGTCAAATATAATCCACTAACATTAAGTATTATTTTTTTTGAACTATATAAATAACTATTTCATCTAAGAATAAAATAAATATGATATGTGTATCATATGTTCGAGCCNCGATGGAAAGTTAATTTAACCGCTGTTACCTTGTCAAAGTGTTTTCTACAAGTCAAAGTTTAATCAGTTCGATAGGTTGTGAATTGTTTCTTGTTTAAGATTATAATATCAGAGGTTGCTTTTTCGAATCTCAGTATTCTGGGAAATTGAACTTTTTACAATGCAAATTTTGATGAAGTTCTGAATTATGTGGAAATGATATCACAACAGGAAGGCGTTTGCATACAAAATTATAATCGGGTAAAAAGGACATATCTAGGATAAGATATTGTCTACATATTTATGAATTTGTCAAGGGGAATGAATATGATCCATGAAATACAGGAAAAACGGTTTGCTTAAATGGTTTCGCTGAAACTGTCAGTATTTCCTCTTTGGTTTTTTTTAGTTGGCTCATTTTGTAGTTTTAGTATAACTACTTTGGCGTAGGATGGTTAAAAAGACTGAGTTTATTACCATGTCCGTAATGCTACCTCACAGTACTTTATAATCATTTGGTTTATATAAATGTGTACTAAAAATGCAATATAGATACTGAATGTCATCAGAAGCAAATAAAAAAGATATATCAAAAAATCGCTGCCCAAATATGTTGGTGATTTTTAGGAAGAAATTTTATCTTAAGAGAGTTAGTGATCTGCTTTAGGGAAAAAAACTTAAGATCCCCGGAAAATTTATATAATAAAACTCTGCTCTACAATTTACACTCAGAAGCTCATTTAATGAGATTGAAGGTCCTACACTATCTAAATATAATTATTTTTTTCCGTTACAAGGCGCGAAGTGAAGTCAATAAATCTGTCCACTAAGCACGGAATTGTCAGACCACAAACACCACCCTGATATGGGCTATGCAGTAATTACACTAGAGATAATGAACGCCGTCAGAAACGAATGGTAGAGAGATATAAAATATGGCTGCCTAAATATGTTGATGATTTGTTTTAAGAATTAAGTTTATCTTAAGAGAGTTGATCTGCTTTGTGGAACAAGTATCCATGATATGAGAATAAGGCATGGTCAATAGATTCAACAAAAATTGACTATAAAATTATGTGTTGCCTACAAAATTCATATAAAAAACTCTGTTCTACAATTTACACTCAGAACTTATCAAATGAGATCGGTGGTGCTGTACTATCTAAAAGCATATAAATTGTTATCATTATAATTTTCTCAGGCGCGAATGAGGTCAATGAATGTGTCCACTGAGCAGGGAATTGTCAGTCCACCTTCTGGATGAGTGAATCCAAATTCTTCCTCAGCTTGACTCAACAATTCTTGAAAGGCAGGCTCATTCAGGTATGAAACGGGTACCACAAATCTTCTTCTTTGCCTCTCCCCAATATAAACTGACAAGCACCCCTTTGGAATGGTTGAAGTAAGATCAGGAGTTAATAAGGAAGATGACCGGTTACGGATTTGTTTGAGATTAGTAATACGAGGCATACGGATACCCATGATACTCTAGATCTTTAAGAGAAGAGTTTGGGGAAATGAACTGAAGGAACACAAGGACTTGTATACTTTTATGGATAAGGCTTTAAAGTTTGTGATGAATTTTACTAATGATAAGTTATGTGTTTATATAGAAAAATAAGAAAGTATTAAAAAACACATCAAAATCGTGATTGAGTGGTGAAGAGGCATTAGACACTAGCACATGATTTTCTATTTTAATAGCTACATGTATTTATGAGTGATGAACTAATATTTATGTGTGTTGGGAGACATCATGCCCTACTACGTCCGCTTAACAGACATTATGATATTATTTTTATGTCATTCATATCAATATCAGTATATAATATTTTCTGTATAAACTCTCTTATCTCTACTATAAGCATAAAACGTTAATTTAGATAAGAAAATATCAGGTCGAGATTTGTTGAACAGTAGTAGTTAGGGCATGATGTCTCTCACAGACATGCAAGTCCTACCCTTAGTCTTAAATATATGTAGCCATTGAAAGAGAATAGCATGTGCTAATGCCTAATGCATCTGTACCACTTAATCTGAAAATTTGATCAACAGTTCAATACCTTCCTATCTGTTCTATATAAACCGTATTGGAAACTTAACCAAACTCATCACAAACTCAAGCATATACAATTGTCTAAGCCTTCCATCTGCAGAAGTCCTATTTCTATATCCCTAAAGTTTACCCAGAAAACATTAAATTGTCTTTTGCATCATGGGTGTCCGTGTGCCTCGTAACAGTAATCTAAAGCAAATTCTAAACCGACAATTTTCCTTGACAAATCTTGATCGAATTGCAAATGTCCCTAAGGGGTGCATGGCAGTTTATGTAGGGGAGAACCAAAGAAGAAGATTTGTAGTTCCGATATCGTGCTTAAATGAACCTACGTTTCAAGAGCTGTTAAGTCAAGCAGAGGAAGAATTCGGGTTTAGTCATCCAGAAGGTGGCCTCACAATTCCATGCAAGGAAGACACCTTCATCGATCTATTGAACAGATTATAAGAGTCTATAGATATGGATACAGATACATACATTGTAAAGTATACAAATTTTTTGAACTAGTTCAGACATTGTAAATATGACCGAGACTTTTCATGTAAATCTCTTGGACATCATCAGAGCATTACCTGATGCTGATACTTTGTAATTCATGGCATAATTAATTTCTTCCTGGATTTTTTCTTGATTTTTTCTTGATTTTTTCTATAGGTACTCTTTTATTTAAAAAAGATAAATAGGAGTTTTGTATAAAATTATTTACAATGGAGTAGTATGCGTATTCTAGGTAAACATTCAAAAATACCTCTCAAATAATTGGTGATACTAGATGTTTTTGACCGAAATCCATATATGCTTTAAAATATTTTCTTCGATCATTATATTGTCAATTCATATAAAACGACCATTAACCTGTAAATTTAAATTAATACAGTCCATCAACTGCAATTTACTTTAAAGGTTTTAGAAAAAATATAGATATATAACTTGAGCCGGAAAAAATATTTATGAGAATTGAATTACTTATAATTTGAACTATGGAAGCAAGTGGATTTGCAAGTTCAAGATTAATTTTTCAGAGTAACTACAAAGATCCCACCCAATTGTAAGTTGTGTAGAAGTAGAGATGCTAAGGTAGAAAGGAATACATTTTTAATGTTGAATGATTTGCTTTGCATTTCGTTAGCCCAAAAACAAATAGTAACTACCACATTTGTCAATGTAAGGTAAAATTTATGTGGTCAACTACTTTGTCAAAGGATTATTATAAAAACTGAGTTTATTACCACTAGCTCAGAGTACTTCTAATCAAAGTCACAGTTCGATCGTAATTAACAGGAATCGAAACTTCATTCCCATATATTAGTGTTTGGACTATTAATTTAATGGTATGGAATGAGAATCTCATTCCTTGTAGGTGGGTATTTCATACCCTCCTCATCCTCGGGATTCCATATCATTCTCTTTCCCATTAATCCTCCATTCCCAACAACCATCCAAACGCCCCTACAGATTATGAACGTCATCGGAAACAAATGGTATCCAGATATCAAAAATGGCTGCATAAATATGTAGATGATTTGTTTTAAGAACAAAGTTTATCTTAAGAGAGTTGGTGATCTGCTTTTTGGAACAAGTATCCATAGAATATGAGAAGAACCCATGGTGAATATATTTAACAAAAATTGACTATAAAATTATGTGTTGCCTACAAAATTCATATAAAAAACCTATGTTCTACAATTTACACTCAGAAGCTCATTAAATGAGATCGGTGGTTCTATACTATCTAAAAGCATATAAATTGTTTTCATTATTATTTGCTCAGGCGCGAGGTGAGGTCAATGAATGTGTCCACTGAGCAGGGAATTGTCAGACCGCCTTCCGGATGATTGAATCCAAATTCTTCCTCAGCTTGACTCAACAATTCTTGAAAGGCAGGCTCATTCAGGTATGAAACGGGCACCACAAGTCTANCAAATCTGCTTCTTTGCGTCTCCCCAATATAAACTGCCAGGCAACCCTTTGGAATCGGTGAAGTAAGATCAGGATTTAATAACAAAGATGACCGGTTAAGGATTTGTTTCAGATTAGTAATACGAGGCATACGAATACCCATGATGCTATAGATCTTCAAGAGAATAGTTCAGGGAAATTAGAGAAACACAAGGACTTGTATGTTTAAGGCTCTAGACAATTGAGTTTGTGATGTAATCTGCTAATGCTGAGTTATGTGTTTATATAGAACGTAGAAATATAAAACAGTTCACCGATAAGTATACTGAGTGGTGAAGAGGCAATAGACACTAGCTCATGATGTCTCTTTCAATAGCTACAAGTATTAATGACGGAGAAGATGACATTTATGTCTGTTGGGAGACATCAAGCCCTATTATGTCTGCTTAACCAATCTCGAACCATTATATTTCGTATTTGAACTTATAATTTCACATTAAAACTTGACCTGGTATATATTTGCTGACGAACATATGGCGTATTACATTTTTCTTATATGTGTGAAACTAATATAAAAAAATAATAATGGCGTATATGTGCTGCAGACTTGAAGCATGCATAATTAGTGATCCATAGCTGACTCCTCCTAAGATTTTTAAAAAATTCAGTATCTGAAAATTTATGTTTTAGTCTGTCTTTAATAGTNAAGACTCCTCCTAAGATTTTTCAAAAATTCAGTATCTGAAAATTTATGTTTTTAGTCTGTCTTTAATAGTTTTTGGTGGGGTTGACCAATTAGGTGTTCATGTGATGATGTTTTATCCACCTACAATTAAAGAAATTGCTTATACCTTCTTTTCCGGATATAATATATCCACATAATTCCGAAATTGATGAACATGTTTGATCTAATTAATCTGATGATTTGTTTCTGACATGATTCATCAATTCAACAAAATAAACAGCTAAGATAGACGAAGAAAACACCATCACATGAGCACCTAACTTGTCTGTCCCACCTAAAACTATGGACCACAAAAACTAAGAACATGAAATTTGCGATCTTGCTTGACAGGCAAACTTAGGAGTTTCCAGCCATATCATTTGTATGTTGTTCATATATATTGCGTGCATATATATACTCTCTTTTCTCCTCTATAAGCATAAAACATAAATTTAGAAGAGAAAATATCAGGTCAAGATTTGCTGAACAGAAGTAGTAGGACATGGTGCCTCTCAACAGACATACAAGTCCTACCATTAGTGTTAATTATACGTGGCCATTGAAAGAGAACAGCATGTGCTAATGCCTAAAGCCTGTGTGCCACTCGATCTACATTTTGATCATGTTCAATACATCCAGTCTGTTCTATATAAACACTATTGGAAAGTTAACCAATCACAAACTCAAGTGTATTCAAGTTTCTAAGCCTTCCATCTGCAAAATTTCTTGTATTTCCATATCCCAAAAGTTTACCCGTGAAACTTTAATTTTTTCTATAGCATCATGGGTATCCGTGTGCCTCGTATCACTAATCTGAAGCAAATTCTCAACCGGCAATTTTCATTGACAAATCTTGACCGTATTACAAATGTCCCTAAGGGGTGCATGGCAGTTTATGTTGGGGAGAACGAAAGACGAAGATTCGTGGTTCCGATTTCATACTTAAATGAGCCTACATTTCAGGACATGTTAAGTCAAGCCGAGAAAGAATTCGGGTTTAGTCATCCAGAAGGTGGCCTCACAATTCCATGCAAAGCGGACACCTTCATTGATTTCTTGAACAGATTATGAGAGTTTATGTATATGTATATAGATAAAGATATACATATTTAAATGTTGTTGGTATGCAAATTTTGTGAGCTAGTCCAGACATGGTAAATATGACCGAGACTTTTTCTGTAAATCTTTTAGGCAGAACACTAGGTAACACTTTGTAATTCAGGACATCAATTTATATGAATTTATTCATATGATTTATTCTCGAAGGTACTCTTTCTTTTAATCCTGATTAATTATTATTCACCACTTTAGAACACTAGTCATAAACTCATAATATAGCTAAGTTTGGGATGGTTATACATACATAGACTCTTTTTTTTTTTTAATAATTAGGCTTATACATAAATAGACTTGTATGTATAAGACTTAAGTATATGTATGGTTAGACATACGTAGACTTAAGTATAGTCTACAGAGCGTGCTTAAGTATTTTTAGACTTAAATACCCTAATTTTGACCCAAAATTTTCCCATTTGAACTTGTAATTTTACATTAAATCAAAAATATTTTCTACAGCTTGTCATTTGTCAAAGAACATATATATGATGTCCTCCGCTATTCGGTGAAGCTAAAATAAGAAAATTAACATTATATTTGTGCTGCAGGTTAACTTGGAGCTTATAGAATCTCAGAGTTTTAGTTAAAGACTCCTTCAAAAATTTATCTGACAGGTAAAATGCGACAATGTTTTTTCCACATGCAATATAGCTAGCAACTTCTCTTTGTATTGTTGTACATTTGGATGAACCACATAGCAGGAAATATCACCAGAAATCAGTACAGTACAATCCTCTTAGGCTCTTAAGAAACGGTTCGATAGAAAGTTAATTTAACCGCTGTTACCTTGTCAAAGTGTTTTCTGTAAGACAAAGCTTAATCAGTTCGATAGGTTGTGAATTGTATATTTTTTAAGATTATAATGTCAGATAAGAGGTTGCCTTTTCGAATCTCAGTATTCCGGGAAATTGAACTTTTTACACGCAATTTGATGCAATTTTGATGAAGTTCTGAATTATGTGGAAATGATATCACTGCTGGAAGGCATTTTTATACAAAATATTGGGTAAAAGGGACATAGCTAGGATAAGATATTTTCTATATATTTACGAATTTTTCAAGGAGAATGAATATGATCCATGGAATACAGGAAAAAACTGTTTGCTTAAATAGTTTATTACCATGTCCATAATGCGTTAATGCTAGCTCACAGTACTTATAATCATTTGGTTTATAAAAATTTGTACTAAAAATGCAATATAGATACTGAACGTCATCAGAAGCAAATGAGAAAGAGATATCAAAAAATGGCTGCCTAAATATGTTGGTGATTTTAAGGAAGAAAGTTTATCTTAGGAGAGTTAGTGATCTACTTTAGGGGGAAAAACTTATTTAAGATAACAAGAATCTATGAGAATAAGCAAGGGTAAATTTATTCAAAAAACATTAAGTATCAAATTGTCCGATCCCTGGAAAATTCATATCAAAAGCCTCTGCTCTACTATTTGCACTCAGAATGAAGCTCATTTAATGAGATTGGAAGTCCTATATTAAATAAACATAAAAACAATTTCCGTTACAAATTGTTTAGGGACGAAGTGAGGTCAATGAATGTGTCACTGAGCAGGGAATTCTCAGACCACAAACACCACCTTGATATGTGCTATGCAGTAATTACACTAGAGATAATGAATGTCATCGGAAATGAATGGTATAGAGATTGAAAAAACGTCTTCCTAAATATGTTGATGATTTGTTTTAAGGATAAAGTTTATCTTAATTAGAGAGTTGGTGACCTGCTTTGTGGAACAAGTCTCCATGAATATGAGAATAAGGCATGGTAAATAGATTCAACAAAAATTGTCAATAAAATAATATGTTGCCTACAAAATTCATATAAAAAAATCTCTGTTCTACAATTTACACTCAGAATNACCTATGTTCTACAATTTACACTCAGAAGCTCATCAAATGAGATCGGTGGTGCTATACTATCTAAAAGCATATAAATTGTTTTCATTATAATTTGCTCAGGCGCGAAGTGAGGTCAATGAATGTGTCCACTGAGCAGGGAATTGTCAGACCGCCTTCCGGATGATTGAATCCAAATTCTTCCTCAGCTTGACTCAATAATTCTTGAAAGGCAGGCTCATTCAGGTATGTAACGGGTACCACAAATCTGCTTCTTTGCGTCTCCCCAATATAAACTGCCAGGCAACCCTTTGGAATTGGTGAAGTAAGATCAGGATTTAATAACAAAGATGACCGGTTAAGAATTTGTTTGAGATTAGTAATACGAGGCATACGAATACCCATGATGCTATAGATCTTTAAGAGAAGAGTTCGGGGAAACTGAAGCTAGGAACAGAAGGACTAGTATAGTTTTATGGATAAGGCTTTAGAGTTTGTGATGAATTTTAGTAATGATAAATTATGTGTTTATATAGAACAATAAGAAAGTACTGAACAGCCCATCAAAATTGTAATTGAGTGGTGAAGAGGCATTAGACACTATCACATGATTTTCTCTTTCAATAGCTACAAGTATTTATGAGTGATTGAACTGATATTTATTTGTGTTTGGAGACATCAGGCCCTACTACGTCCGCTTAACAGACATTATGATATTATTTTTCTGTCGTTCATATCCGTATATAATCTGTATAAACTCTCTTATCTTTACTATAGGCATAAAACATAAATTTAGATAAGAAAATATCAGGTCGAGAATTGTTGAACTGAAATAGTAGGGCATGATGTCTCTCACGGACATGTAAGTCATACCCTTAGTCTTAAATATATGTGACCATTGAAAGAGAATAGCATGTGCTAATGCCAAATGTATCGGTGCCACTTAATCTGCAAATTTGATCAACAGTTCAATACTACCTATCTGTTCTATATAAACCGTATTGGAAACTTAACCAAACTCATCACAAACTCAAGCATATACAATTGTCTAAGCCTTCCATCTGCAGAAGACCTTCTATTTCCATATCCCTAAAGTTTACCCAGAAAACATTAAATTTTCTTTAGCATCATGGGTATCCGTGTGCCTCGTATCACTAATCTAAAACAAATTCTCAACCGACAATTTTCCTTGACAAATCTTGATTGTATTGCAAATGTCCCTAAGGGGTGCATGACAGTTTATGTAGGGGAGAACCAAAGAAGAAGATTTGTAGTTCCGATTTCATGCGTAAATGAACCTATGTTTCAAGAGCTGTTAAGTCAAGCTGAGGAAGAATTCGGGTTTAGTCATCCAGAAGGTGGCCTCACAATTCCATGCAAAGAAGACACATTTATTTATATGGATACTGATACATACATCGTATGTTGTTAGATAGTATACAAATTTTGTGAACTAGAACAGACATTGTAAATATGAACGAGACTTTTCATGTAAATCTTTTGGACAGCATAAGAGCATTAGCTGATACTTTGTAATTCAAGACAAAAATTTCTGAATGGATTTTTTCGCAAGTGCTCTTTTATTTAAAAAAGATAAATAAGTATTTTGTATAGAATCATTTACAATTGAGTAATATGTGTATTATAGGTGAATAGACAAAAAATACCATCTCTCAAATAACTGACCTAGAGGTTTTTCTTCGAAATATTTTCTTTGATCATATAATACTTTAAAATATTTTCTTTGATCATTATATTGCCGATTCATATAAAACGGCCATTAACCTGTACAGGCCTTCAAACTGCATTTACTCTAAAGGTTTTAAGGAAAAATTATATAACTTGAGCCAGAAAAAAATATTTATGAGAATTAAATTACTTATAATTTAAACTAGAGAGGCAAGTATATTTATAAGTTTAAAATTAACTTTTTCATAGTAACTACAAAGATACCATCCAATTGTAGTGGTAACCAGAAGTAGAGATGCTAAGGTAGAAAGGAATACATTTTTAAGGTTGAAAGATTTGCTTTGCATTTCATTAGCCCAACTCCTTAAAAAACAAATTGGAACTACCACAATTGTCAATGTAAGGTAAAATTCATATGTGGTCAACTAGTTTGTCAAAGGATGGTGATAAAAACTGAGTTTATTACCATTAGATCAGAGTACTTGTAATCAAATTTACAACTCACAAACACCATCCAGATATGGGCTATGCAGTAATTACACTAGAGATTATGAACGACGTCGGAAACAAATGGTATAGAGATATCAAAAATGGCTGCATAAATATGTTGATGATTTGTTTTAAGAACAAAGTTTGTCTTAAGAGAGTTGGTGATCTGCTTTGTGGAACAAGTATCCATGAATATGAGAATAAGCCATGGTAAATATATTTAACAAAAATTGACTATAAAATTAGGTGTTGCCTACAAAGTTCATATAAAAAACCTATGTTCTAAAATTTACACTCAGAAGCTCATCAAATGAGATCGGTGGTGCTATACTATCTAAAAGCATATAAATTGTTTTCATTATAATTTGCTCAGGCGCGAAGTGAGGTCAATGAATGTGTCCACTGAGCAGGGAATTGTCAGACCGCCTTCCGGATGATTGAATCCAAATTCTTCCTCAGCTTGACTCAACAATTCTTGAAAGGCAGGCTCATTCAGGTATGTAACGGGTACCACAAATCTGCTTCTTTGCGTCTCCCCAATATAAACTGCNTTATAAAAACTGAGTTTATTACCATTAGATCAGAGTACTTGTAATCAAATTTACAACTCACAAACACCATCCAGATTTGGGCTATGCAGTAATTACACTAGAGATTATGAACGACGTCGGAAACAAATGGTATAGAGATATCAAAAATGGCTGCATAAATATGTTGATGATTTGTTTTAAGAACAAAGTTTGTCTTAAGAGAGTTGGTGATCTGCTTTGTGGAACAAGTATCCATGAATATGAGAATAAGCCATGGTAAATATATTTAACAAAAATTGACTATAAAATTAGGTGTTGCCTACAAAGTTCATATAAAAAACCTATGTTCTAAAATTTACACTCAGAAGCTCATCAAATGAGATCGGTGGTGCTATACTATCTAAAAGCATATAAATTGTTTTCATTATAATTTGCTCAGGCGCGAAGTGAGGTCAATGAATGTGTCCACTGAGCAGGGAATTGTCAGACCGCCTTCCGGATGATTGAATCCAAATTCTTCCTCAGCTTGACTCAACAATTCTTGAAAGGCAGGCTCATTCAGGTATGTAACGGGTACCACAAATCTGCTTCTTTGCGTCTCCCCAATATAAACTGCCAAGCAACCCTTTGGAATTCTCGAAGTATGATCAGGATTTAGCAAGAAAGATGACCGGTTAAGAGTTTGTTTGAGATTAGTCATGCGAGGCATACGAATACCCATGATGCTATATATCTTTCAGAGTTCAGTAAAACTGGAGAGACTTGTAGAGTTGTATGGATAAGGCTTTAGACAATTGAGTTTGCTATGAATTCTACAATTGCTTGATTATGTGCTTATTATATAGAACAATAAGAAAGTTTTAAACAGT
Organism: Oenanthe javanica; assembly: GCA_008931105.1. Classification (NCBI taxonomy): domain Eukaryota; kingdom Viridiplantae; phylum Streptophyta; class Magnoliopsida; order Apiales; family Apiaceae; genus Oenanthe; species Oenanthe javanica. The sequence continues at coordinate 15,780 of QRFB01004340.1, read as the reverse complement.
TCATAAATTGTAAATCTAGTGGTGAAGAGGCATTAGACACTAGCACATGATATACCCTTTCATTAGCAACATACATTTCTGACTGATAAGATGATATTTATATGTGTAGGGAGACATCACGCCCTCGGCCCTACTTAGTCTTCTTAACAAATATTGACCCAATATATTTCCCATCTAAACTTATATATTTACAATAAATCTTTAACTGGAATATGTTTGTTGAAGAACATATGATGTCCTACATTTTTCATATACGTAAAACTTAAAAAAAAAAAAAAGTAAAGTTTCTGACAGGCAGAATATGAAGTTATATGTTTTTAGTTTATCTTCAATATTTTGAGTGGGGTTGACAAATTAAATGTTCATGTGACAATGTTTTTCACACATACAAAATAATATATTGCCTTTACCTTGCATTTTTTTGACATGACATTCTCACATAATGAGAACTTGATGAAGATGATGCATCTAATTAATCCGATAATCTGTTTTTTGGAGGAATTTTAACCTTTCTTTATGTATTCGATCATAGATATGACCATTTGTATCAGCGCTGGTGAGTCCTACTACGTGATTCGTCAATCCAAAAAAAAAAGCAGCTAAGACAGGTGAAGAAAACACCATCACATGAGCACCTAACTTGTATGTCCCGCATAAAATTATTGACCACAAGAACTAAATACATGAAATGTGCTGCCTTGTTCATATCAGTATATATTACATGTATAAACTCCCTTATATCCAATATAAGGATAAACATAAACAGAAGTAGGACATGATGTCTCTCAACAGGCATATAAATTCTACCACTAGTCTTAAATATGTGGCCATTGAAAGAGAGTAGCATGTGCTAATGCCTAATGCATCTGTGCCACTCAATCTGAATTTTGATTATCTGTTCAATACTTCCTATCTGTTCTATATAAACATTCTTTGAAACTTAACCAATTCATCACAAATTCAAGTGTCTAAGCCTTCCATCTGCAGAAGTCCTTCTATTTCCACGTCCCCAAAGTTTACGTAAAAAACTTTAGATTTTATTTAGCATCATGGGTATTCATGTGCCTCGTATCACTAATCTTAAGCAAATTCTCAATCGACAATTTTCCTTTACAAATATCCCCAAGGGGTGCATGTCAGTNACTAGTCTTAAATATGTGGCCATTGAAAGAGAGTAGCATGTGCTAATGCCTAATGCATCTGTGCCACTCAATCTGAATTTTGATTATCTGTTCAATACTTCCTATCTGTTCTATATAAACATTCTTTGAAACTTAACCAATTCATCACAAATTCAAGTGTCTAAGCCTTCCATCTGCAGAAGTCCTTCTATTTCCACGTCCCCAAAGTTTACCTAAAAAACTTTAGATTTTATTTAGTATCATGGGTATTCGTGTGCCTCGTATCACTAATCTTAAGCAAATTCTCAATCGACAATTTTCCTTTACAAATATCCCCAAGGGGTGCATGGCAGTTTATGTTGGGGAGAAGCAAAGAAGAAGATTTGTTGTTCCAATCTCGTACTTAAATGAACCTGGATTTCAAGACCTGCTAAGTCAAGCTGAGGAAGAATTCGGGTTTAGTCATCCAGAAGGTGGCCTCACAATTCCATGCAAAGAAGACACCTTCATTGGTCTCTTGAACAGATTATGAGAGTTTATATTTATATGTACATATGTGGTTAGACAATAATATATTTTACAAATTTTGCGAACTAGTCCAGATATTTTATATATACTGAGACTTTTCATGTAAATCTTTTAGGCAGGGAATTAGCTGATACTTGGTAATTCAAGACATCAATTTGTACATGAACTTATATATATGATTTATTCTTGTAGGTACTTTTTGTTTCAAAAAAGATAAATAGGAATTTTTTTATTGTTGGTTCCAATCTCAAATATATTTAATCAAAGAAAGAACAATTTCCAAATGTCTCTATGCATGGTCGAGATGGTCTTGAGTTCAGCTCGAACCTAAGGTAGAACTTAAAAGATGATCATTATAATACTTAATACCCATGTTACCCTCGTACAAATTAATATTAATGGAGAAAATGGATGGATTTTGATCTCAGGGATGCTATCTGAAGAGTCTAAAAACGATAGGGGATGCAATCCGTCTTTATTCAAACTATGAGTGTTAGACTGCTGAAGTTAAGGGATGCAAAGTGCAAATAAGTCTTTTTTTAAGAATACCAGTGAATCGTTCTACGAAAAATATTTGTTTAACAGAAACAGTATCAATGAAAATAAACTATAATCAATTTATCAGCTTATGCTTTTGCCTATAAAATGCATTTGAAAAATCTCTATTCTACTATATACATTTTGAAGTTAAGTAAATATGTTCGGAGATGCTATACTATCTAACAGAATTGTTTCCCATTATGACTTGTTCAGGCGCGAAGTGAGGTCAATGAATGCGTCCTCTGTGCAGGGAATGGTGAGGCCACCTTCCGGATGATTGAACTCGTATTCTTCCTCAACTTGATGAAGATGTTGAATCTAATTAATCCGATGATCTGTTTCTTTGAGGAATTTTACCCTTTCTTCACGGATTCATAGATTTGAGAAATTATACCAGCTGGTGTCTCCTAGCACCTGATTCATCAATTCAACAATAAAAAAAGCAAGGTGAAGAAAACACCATTACATGAGCACCTATTTTTTTTTATCCACCTAATTCATCTTACAGCTAGGATACAAAATTTTATGTTAAAAGTGTTGTCATCAATAACTTTCGGTACGGTTGATAAATTAGGTGTTAATGAGACAATGCTTTATCCACCTACAATATAGCTAGCAGCTTCTCTTTATATTCTTGTACATTTGGATGAATCACAAAGTAGGAAATATCAACAGAATTCAGTACAATCTTTTCAAGGAACTGTTCGGAGGAAAGTTAATATAACCACTGTTACCTTGCCATTGTGTTTTCTGCAAGTCGTAGTTTGATCAGTTTTCCTCTAAGAAACAGTTTTTATAATAATAACAAAGCAACTGTTGATAGGTGGTGAATTGTTTTAGGAACAGTTTTACTCTAAATTATGTGGAAATGATATTATAGCAGGAAGGCATTTGCAAACAAAATAATTAGCTAAAAAGGACATAACTCGTTTAATATATTTTCTACATATTTACATATTTGTCAAGGAGAATGAATATGATCCATGAAATACATGAACTGTTAGCTTAAATGGCGTCTATCCTGTTTCTGGTTTTTTTCCCTTTAATGAATTAATCTCAATAGAGGAGACAATATGACTATTATAATTACAATGTATTCACTAGTCTACAAAATTTTCTAAACAAATAATTCTGATCATGGTCTTCTCAATTGTGATGTGAGATCTGTAAAGATATCTTCTCTGCAGGGAATTGTAAGACCACCCTCTGGATAATCAAATCCAAATTCTTCCTCAGCTTGACTTAACAAGTCTTGAAAGGCAGGCTCACTCAAGTATGATATCGGGACAACAAATTTTTTTCTTTGGCTCTTCCCAACATAAACTGCTAAGCAGCCCTTTGGGATGGTTGCTTCATTTGCAATATTTCTCGCAAAAGAAGACCTCTGAAGAATTTTCTTGACACGAGGAATATGGGGCACGAGGATAGCCATGATTTTATGTTAGCGTTTTTGGAATTACTGTCGCAAGGTAAGTGACACCCTATGGCTTGATGAACAAATGAAGGTTTACAATTAAGCATGCAACGGTTTCTGTCAAATTTCCAGTGGTGTGTTTATATAGGAGAGCAGGTAAAGGATCAAATTCTTGAATAGTGAATTAAATGCTACAAATGCATGTACTTGGAGATAATAAGTGATGGCACATGTTTTGTCCTACAATTATCATATATTTAGCAAGGCTAAAGGAGTGTAATATAAACATGTCAGTCCACCGAGAAACATCATGCCCTATTACTACNTTAGCAAGGCTAAAGGAGTGTAATATAAACATGTCAGTCTACCAAGAAACATCATGCCCTATTACTATAGAATATAATCAGATGACTTAATTGTCCACTAACTCTGCTTTAATTTTTAGGTTGTCAATTTATCAAGATCTTAAACATAATCAAACAGGAAATAAACCATCTTATTCTTGTCTGAAGCATTTATATGAATTTTGTGGTACCAGAAGTAGTAGATCATAGTAGATCAATATGGTTACAAACCCATGTGCTACTTTTTCTTGTAGTCTGTAGTCTAATCATGAAGAACTTATAACTTCTCTTTTCTTCTATATACGCAATCAAACGAGAACATTACATGTTTCCCAACAGAAATAGATATGGTCCCATCAGCTATTAATATATGTCGTAAGCCAAAGAGAAAGGCATATGCATTGTTTATATTCTGAATGATTATTCAAGTCATCACAAACTCAACAGCCGAAACATCAAAATTTCCTTCTGCATCTACTTTTCCTTCTAAAATTCTATCTTGTACTATTTTATTACATCATGGGTATCCGAATGCCTAGTATTTCAATTGTTAAGAGAATCATCCATCAGTCTTCTTCATCGAGATATCTTGCTAATTTGACAGTTCTCGATGTTCCAAAAGGCTGCTTGGCTGTTTATGTTGGGGAGAGCAAAAGAATAAGATATGTTGTTCCGATTTCTTATCTAAGCGAACCTTCCTTTCAAGACTTATTAAGTCAATCTGAGGACGAATTCTGGTTTGATCATCCAGAAGGTGGTCTTACAATTCCTTGTAGAGAAGATCATCACATATTCGTTGACCTCACTTCTCGCTTGAGCAGATTATGAAAAAAGAATAGGATATTATGTAGAACTAGAAATGTTGTAAGGTAGTCGATAGTCTGTGAATATGTAGTTAAGATCTCTTTGGATATGTGATGAACAATTGATTCAATTTTCTAAAAGTTTACAACCTCGTCCCTATTGTTTCAGATAGGTGAACAGTTTGTTCTAGTAATTTTCATGTAAATCACTCACAAATATTACAACACTTTTAACTTGGAGTACAAATTAGAGTTGGAGCCAGAATAGTCAAATTTGTATTGGGGACAGGGTAAAACTGTAGCGTTGCAACATGCATAAGCAATTTTTGCTTCATTTTCTGCAACGTGCAATCCTGCACAACTCCGTGGCCCTAGGCCAATGGGGAATTACTCTGTGAGATTTTTGTTTGTAGCTTTTGCAATCACATGAAAAAATCTCTCCGGTTTGAATTAACATGCATCCTTTTCGCATATATATGGTCATGACATGGTGCAAGTGTTGAAACAGCACAGATACTGGAAAACATATATCATAAAAAAAATACTTGACCTTCACTTCTAATATATTTGAGAATCAACATACTTGTCTGTGTATGCGGTACACATTCCACCAGGGCGCATTTAACAAAACTTGCCGTGTCTTTCATATAATAGGAGGAATATCGTTCATCAACCAAACCTCTAGTATGACTTAGTCTTTCCACTCCCTACAAAAGTACGCAAAAACTAATCGTTGGTAATGGTATGGGTCTCTCTATATCTCATGTGGGTTGTGATATGCTTCCTAGTTCTTCACTTCCTTTACCCATACAACAAGTCTTACATGGTCCTACTATTACTTAATCGTTACTCTCGGTTTAAAAATGATGTAGAGATAATATGTGTTGTTGAATTTAATGCCACTGACTGTTTTGTGAAGGATCCGGACAATCAGCAGATAATGCTTCATTTGAGAAACAAGTGAGGGGGGCCTTTACAAACCTACTACTTCTTTGTTGCAGGCAAATACACTTCCATTTGCTTCAGTCCATCTCTCCACTGTCGAGGATTGGCATGCCCATCTTGGTCATTCTAATTTACAGACAGTTCGTCTTTTGGTTGATTTCGTTTACCTTGTTCTTCTTTAAAACATAGTTCAGATCAGTGCCAAGCGTGTTGCCTTGGTAAACTTGATCGGCTTACTTTGCCGTCAACTTATAATCGTAATAAATTTTCTTTTAGATGTTTTCCATTTTGATGTATAGGGGGACCAGCCCCGTTGAACTCAATTTTTGTATATGAATTTTTCGTTATTTTTATTAATAATTTTCCTAAACCTGGTTTTAAGGTGTTAGGAGGGCTTATTCTTAATAGGAAGTCATATAATATCCATTTTTGGATCGAGAGTCGGGGCAATAATTTGTCTTCATGCATAATAAATTATTAGAATACTGGGGTAACCAACATGCCCTTAACAGCCTATACAATTGTATGGGTAGGTATATTAAGCACTAGAGATGCTAAGCTAAAAAGGGGGAAGGCCATAGAAACTGCGATTTGAGGTTGAATGTTTTGATTTGCATGAGCTCAACTTTTTATTAATACAAATTGTAAATAGTCTTGTGTTTTGGGTTAAATCTTCAATTTACTTTGCAGGCATTACATATTGGATATACATACCAATAAGTTCGTGACATATATCTTCTCAGTCTGTCCAGCATGCAATGCATCAAGTACTTACTAGGTATGCTTTACATTGACATATTTAGTTGGTTCATTTTGTAGTTTTAGTATATCAACTACTTTATCAAAGAATGTTTAAAAAAACTGAGTTTCTTACCATGTTATAACACTATCTCGGAGTACTTATAATCTTTTGGCTTATATAGTTATATAAAACTGTAATAAAAGCTAAACGAGTCCACAACTAAGAAACACCAACTCCACATGTTCTCTCATCAACCTAAAATGGGCTATGCAGTAATCATATAGAGATGTCAAAAATAGCTGCCTAAATATGTTGGTGATTTGTTTTAGGAACAAAGTTTATCTCAAGAGGGTTGGTGATCTGCTTTAGGGAACCAAACTTAACATGTATGTTGTATCTATGACAATGAGAATAAGCAATGGTCAATATATTCAAAAAAAAATGAGTATCAAATTACGCGTTGCCTACAAAATTCATATGAGAAACCTCTTCTGTTCTAAAATTTACACTCAAAATCTCATCAAATGAGATCGGAGGTGCTATACTATCTAAAAGCATATAAATTGTTTTTTATTATAATTTGTTCAGGCGTGAAGTGAGGTCAATGAATGTATCCACTGAGCAGGGAATTGTCAGACCACCTTCCGGATGATTGAATCCAAATTCTTCCTCAGCTTGACTCAACAAATCTTGAAAGGCAGGCTCATTTAGGTATGAAACGGGTACCACAAATCTGCTTCTTTGCCTCTCACCAATATAAACTGCCAAGCACCCTTTTGGAATTGTTGAAGTAAGATCAGGATTTAATAAGAAAGATGACCGGTTGAGGATTTGTTTCAGATTAGTAATACGAGGCATACGAATACCCATGATGCTATAGATCTTTAGGAGAAGAGTTCAAGGAATTTGAAGAAACACAAGGACTTGTACTGTTTTATGGATAAGGCTTTAGACAGTTGAGTTTGTGATGAATTTTGTTATTGCTGAACTATGTGTTTATATAGAACGATAACTAGGTATTGAACAGCTCATCAAATTGTAATTGTGTGGTGAAGAGGCATTAAACACTAGCACATGACTGATAAAATGACATTTATGTTTGTTGGGAGACATCAAGCCCTACTACTACGCCTGCTTAACAAATCTCGACCCAATATTTTTCCTATTTAAACTTACAAGTTCACATCAAGTCTTGACCTGGTATACATTTGTTGAAGAACATATGATGTCCTACAGTTGTCATATATGTGAAACTGGCATACAAAGTAAACTAAAGGCATGTATGTGCTGCAGATTTAACTTGGAGAGTACAATATAACAAATCTATACCTAAAGACTCCTCCAAAAATTTGTCTGGCAGGCAGGGCATGAATTTTAGGTTTTTAGTTTGTTTTTCATAGTTTTGGTGTTAAGTATTCATGTAAGAATATATTTTCCACCTGCAAGATAATATATCGCTTTACTTCCCTTCTTCGAGATATGATATTTTCACATAGTGCGGCTAGAACTTGATATTTTCCCTATTCCCCAGGCCAATGGGGAATTAGTTTGCAAAATACTTGACCTTCAGTATTATTTCGTTTGAGAGGCAACTTACTTGTGTGATGTTTAACAAAAGTCACGGTGTCTTTCATATAATAATAGGAATATCATTCACCAACCAAACCTTTAGTATCTGGAATATATATAACAAAGTCAAGAAACCATTAAGGTGTCTGGAAGACTCACAGATATGATTAGTTTATACTGGCTATTCTCACAGTTTGCAGAGCTTAATGAAATGTACAGACATATGCGCTTCTTACCAACTTCATATTTATAGTGTGGTTTTAAACATGTATTACTGCTATCTGATTATGCTTTGGCTTTAATTGTCTGTCTCAGAATACAATATTACAGAGTAATTCTTTTGTCACCTATGTTCTATATTTCAAAGATTGGAATTCTTTTTTCTTGATCCAAAACTGAAATCCAGATCTTTTTTGTTGCTCATTCTAATATTATGTTCCTTATCACTAACTTACTTGCAGGTATATCAGAATGAATATAGCAATGAATTCACGTCGCCATATCTCTGCAGTCTTTTCCAGCATGCAATTCATCGACTCACTTGGTATTGGTAGGTTTTAGGTTTTTGTATATAGTTGGTTTGTTTTGCAGGTTCAGTATGTCAATCACTTTGTGAAAGAATGTTTAAAAAATAGGGTTTATCACTATGTTGATAACACCAGCCTAGAGTACTTCAATTTTTATATTTAGTTTATGCAAGTGTGACCTTCAAGTTTATGATTTGTATTAGGAAAAAATTCTTGGTATTGGTAAATGTTAACAAATTGGGTATCGAATTATGGTTTTCCATAGAATTCATTTGAAAAATCACTATTCTGAAATTTACATTTACAAGCTCATCAGTTCATTTACAGTATATGAATTGTTACCCATTATATTTTGTTCAGCCGGAAAGTAATGCCAATGAATTGGTCAATTGTGCATGGAATTGTAAGGCCATCTTCATGATGATTGAACCCGAATTCTTCCGCAGATTGATTTAACAAGTCTTGGAAGGTAGGCTCATTCAGGTATGACAAGGTAACCACAAATTTCCTTCTTTGCATCTCCCCAACATAAACTGCAAAGTTGCCCGGGTCATTGAAGTATGATCAGGATTTACCAAGAAAGATGAGGGGCTAAGGATTTGCTTTAAATTAGTAATACGAGGCATACGAACACCCATGGTGCTACTAGATTACTCAGGGAAGAGTTGAGGGAAAATGAAGAAACACAAGGACTTGTACAGATAAGGCTTTGGACAATTGAATTTGCGATGAACTCAACTAATGCTTGTTCTTATATAGAACAATAAGAAATTATTGAACACTTCAAAAAATGTATATCGAGTGGTGGAAGCATTAGACAGTAGCCCGTGATATTCTCTTTCAATATATACAAGTATTTATGACTGATAAGATGACGGTTTATGCGGGTTGGGAGACATCGTGTCCTACTTCATCTGCTTAACAAATATCGGCCTTGTATATTTCCCATTTAAATTTGTGATTTCAAATTTAATCTTGATCAGGTATTCGTTTGTTAAGAAGATAAATTTCCCTACAGTTTTCATATAAGTGGAACTAAAATATAGGATAAATAAAATCATGTATGTTCTGCAGATTTAACTTGGAGCAAACAGAAGAACAAATTTATATCTAAAGACTCCTCCAAGGTTTATTTGACAGGTAGGATACGGAATTTTATTTTTTTAATCTTGTCGTGAATAGTTTTTGGTGAATAGTTAATTTATGTCTAATGAATCACAATATGATCACAGAGCAACTGTAGATAGGTTCGTGACTAATTCTTTTGAATTTTGAAATGGTAGGAATTTAAGTAGATATGTGTGTTAACAGATATGGCTCTTGAAGATGTCAATCAGGAGAACTTTTTGCTATAATTTAGGACCATGAATAATATTTTCTGCTAATTGTTAGCATACATTATTGTAAGAGTTGAGCATAATGATGTTGCTGCTATGCAGTATAAATAAGCCTTTGTTCATCAATAAAAATCATTGTGAACATTTCAATTCAGTTTCTCTTATTTCATTAGTCTGTAGTCTCACAAAATGTCCAACGATGTGGAAATGATTATAGATTGGAAGGCATTTGCAAAGAACATAATTAGATCATAAGGATATAACTGGGATATATATTTTATACATTTACAAAATTTTGAGCAATGATCTTCGTCGAGGAGAATGATTCCATGAAACACAGGAAGAAAGTTTATGCAAAAATGCCTATGGTCTAACTTTTTGTAACATATTTCTAACCATCTTACAAAAAATTCTAAACTACATATTTTGATCATGTTCTTTATAATTTTCTGCTCAAGCGTGAAGTGAGATCTGTAAACATATCTTCTCTGCAGGGAATTGTAAGACCCCCATCTGGATGATCAAAACCAAATTCTTCCTCAGCTTGACTCAACAAGTCCTGGAAGGCAGGCTCACTCAAGTATGAAATCGGAACAACAAATCTTCTTCTTTGGCTCTCCCCGACATAAACTGCCAAGCAGCCCTTTGGGACGTCTGAAACTGCTGTCGGTGCAAAAGAAGACCCCTGAAGAATTTTCCTGACATGAGGGATACGAGGCATGCGGATACCCATGATTTTAAGTTGATGTTTTAGAATGAATGTTGGGAAGTAGAGGATTAGATGATCCGTGATGGTAAACTGAAGATTTACTAATAAGCTTGTGTTGATTTATGTCAAATTCCCTAGGTTTATATAGAAGGTTTCTTGAATAGTGAATAGGAAATAATGAGTCGCTAGCACATGGTTTTGTCCTACAATAATCGAGTGAATAGCAAGGTTGTAGGAGTTTGAGATATATATGTCTATGCGTATTAAGACACAACATGCCCTATGACTATATAATAACAGTAATCAAATTTCTTAGTTGTCCGATAGCTCTGCCTTTAATTTTTAGGTTGTCTATTAAATGAGATTTTAAACATAATCAAACAGAAAATCAACCATCTAATCCTTGTCTGAAGCATGTAATCAAATTTTGTGGTACCAGAAGTAGTAGGGTAATGTATATACAAACCCATGTGCTACTTTCTCTTGAAATCTTTACTCTGATCTGATGTTGAAGTATTGATAACTTCCCAGTTTGTCTATACAAACAATCAACTGGGTTCATGAGATGTTTTCCAGCAGAAATAGATATGGTCCCATCAGTTTCTAATATATATATGTGGTGAGTGAAAGAGAAAGGCATGTGTATTTTTTATATTATAAATTATTAGTCATTTCTCATTCTCATATATAACTGCAGAAAAAGAGTAGTAGTCATCATCATAAACTAATTAGCCAGACCATCAAAATTTTCTTCCATCTGTAGTGTTCCTTCTATCATGGGCATCTGTATGCCTCGTATTTCTCATGTTAAGAGAATTATCCATCAGTCTTCTTTGTTGAGATATTTTGCTAGTTCAACTGTTCTTGTTGTTCTAAAAGGCTGCTTGGCTGTTTATGTTGGGGAGGGCCAAACAAGAAGACATGTTGTTCCGATTTCGTATGTAAGTGAACCTTTCTTTCAATATTTTATTAAGTTTAACTGAGGAAGAATTCGGGTTTGATCACACAGATGGTGGCCTTGCAATCCCATGCAAAGTCGTAGAGAAGTCATATTCATTGAACATTTGAACTCACTTCTCACTTGAGCATTGTATAAGAAAGAAATAGCTATTATATGGTAACCTGGCGGAATTTTGAGTTTGTCAATAGTTTGTAAATACATATGCGATATAGTAAAGATATAGTAACCTCTCATTTCGGATAAATATTTGGAAATCAATAGTAGATATTATATAATCATACACGTGGACAGTTATTTCCATTTGTTTATCGTTTCCTACATAAAAGATATATGTGAATCTACAAGACCCCCAGTACTCTTAAATTAATGTAGAAATAACAATTGGAGCCTGACAGATAATGCAGATATGATTCTTTCAGTTTGTTATAGCAATGCCTACACCTCACAGAGGTCGAAGCATTACCTGTATTCCATGCTGCGGGCGAGTAGTCAAGATTTGTACTGGTGAGTGGATGTAGGTCGGAGACAGAGTAAAACTGTAGCACTGCAATATCATTGTGAGTGCAATTTTTACTTCATTTGTTGCAAAGTTCAAACCTACACAACTCCGTGGCCCTAGGCCAAAGGGGATATACACTGCTGGATTATTTTTCATAGCTTTTGCAACCCCTTGAGAAAATCTCTCGGGCTTAAATTGTTGTGCATCCTCTCCCCATATATTTGTGTCATGATGTAGTGCAAGTGTTGAAAGAACAACATGGATATTGGCTGGAAGTATATAGTTTCCCAACTTCGTTTCCTCTTTAACTTGTCGTGTAAATTCAATGACAGGAGGGTAGAGCCTGAGTGTTTCATTGATGATCATGTTCACCTACAGAGCAGAAACACAAGAATGTCAAATCAACAAAATAAAATGTGTATTAGAAGATTTTGGTCCAGTTCAAAGTGAAAAACAGAATATACTATTTTAAGCCTTGCAATGCCATCTGAATGTGGATGCTCCTTGCCGAACACGTTGAGAACTTCTTGTCTTGCTTTTTCTTGCCAATCTGTATGACTACCAAGAAGAAACACAACCCAAGAAAGCAAAGTTGATGTAGTTTCTTGTCCTGCAACGTAAAAGGTCTTGCATTCATCAACTACATCTTGTATTGTGATTCTTTTGTCGTGGTCCGAATCAATCATTGCCTTCATAAGTGAGCCAAGAAAATCAGTCCCAAAGCTCCCTACTTCTCCATGCATACCCCTTTCTTTCTTTCTTTTCTCCATAATGTTCAAGATAGAATCATGTATTCCTTGTTCAAGTTTTGCTGATCTAATATCGTCTTTACTTTTAAAAAACCAACTACAAAGGTAAAGTAGATAATTACTTTTTTTAATGACCGCGAGAAAGGATGATGGAACTCTGTAAAAAATGGTGCATTTACCTTAGACCAGGGATCCTAACTCTGTAGCTATTTCTGGTAATTATGACAGCAATCTCCGTTAACATGTCGAAAATATCATTTCCTTCCATAAAACTGCTCCCAAAAGCTGTCCTGGAAATGATTTCTGATGATAGGAACTTAAACTCATCAAAGACATCAATCTCTTTCCCTTCATATTGTTTCCACCTATCTAGCATCATCTCAACACTTGCAATCATTTCCGGAGTCATACTCTACAAAAGTACCATCATTAAAATTACTGACACGAAAAAGAATAATAATCGATCAATATATATAATAATTACCTTCAAGCTGTCTGCATGAAAAACCTGATTAGCAAGCTTCCTTTGCTTTGCCCATTTTTTCCCTTTCGTTGTCACAAGTCCATCTCCTAATAAAACCTTTACAAACCCTGTATTCATTTCTATCTTTGGATAATCTTGTATCTTGTTCATGATCTCTTTAATAAACTCTACTTCAGTAACAAATAGCTCAGCTCTAGGACCATACCAAGTCAGAAAGTTCTTCCCTGCAAAACAAAAAACAGTTCTGCATTTCAAACATTTAAAATCTACAAGAGTACACAAACTTTAGATAGTTATATTACCGTAAATTTTAAGCCACGAGTAAAAGTGAGGCTGAAATCGAGGAAATAGATTGTGTGACAAGTAATCCATGGGAATAGCCATGGATTCTTTCCTCATACTAAGAATTTCCTTGGTATTTCCATGAAGAAACTTGTAAGAAGTACCCTTGATTCCTTGATTTTTAAGGAATCTCTGTTTACGAATCGGAACAAGCCATAACTTATTCAGAAGCCAAATGAAAACAGACAGGAACACAGAAAGAGAGCTGAGAACAAAGACAGTTGATGTAAATTTCAGAGTATCCATTTGTTTAAAATCTCTGTATGATCAAATTTTGATGAGGGTTTGATCATTATCAATCAATGTATTATAGTTGTCATTGTCATTTAAATAAAACTTAAGCAGATAGGCCGAGTTTAGTGATCTAAGCCAACAAGTCAGTTCATACCATTATCAACAAGAAGCCAGTTTCCAAAATAAATGTATTTTGTAGGCTATTACAACTATTTTTATAACTAGAAGGTCCCACTCGGCGATGAGTCATAGGTGGAGTTATTTTTTTGTTGTCATAAGCTATTTTGTTATAAACGTTTGCTAATTGGATTTAGAATATGATTATTTAAGATCAGACTTTCTTAACACTTTAGTACAATATATAAATTTTGGGAAGACTTAGGCACCATTTGAATTGTTGTTCAAAACTGTTGTACTGCTAAAAAGAGTGCTAGTGGAAAAAATGTTGTCAGAAAAATTTGATAACTGTTTGATAATCTTTTTTGATTTATGCATATTTTGAAATATAATATAAAAAAATAATGAATCTTTTTCTAAAAACAGTTTGATAATGAAACTTTAATTATTTTATGCAAAAGTTGAAAAGCAACTTTTTCCAAAAATATGGGAACATACTTTTTCTAATCGCAGTTTTTAGACCAAATAGCACTTTTTTGGATAGCAGTTTTTGGAATTTAGCAAACATCTTGTTGTTTTTCAGCTGATGTTGTTGTTTGCAAACAGCAATAGCAAACCAAGCCTATGAAAGAAATGATATGGTTTAGAGCGATAATTACAAACATAATATTCAAACTTTTTGTGTTGATCTCTTTATATTTGGTGCATTTTTAAATTAAGTTACGTTTTCAAAATGTTATCCATTCAAATTTTAATATTTTATGTTGGTAATATGTTAATTTTTTCGTGCATTAATGTCGCAAATATAATGGTAAACTATGAAAATTATTTATTATTTCTAGTAGAGCTTGTAATTACTACTTCTAGTCCTTTTAATAAGTCTATTTTATTAAAACTTAGAGTTGTGTGTAATGCTATATAAAAAGTAGAGAGAGTAGTATTTTACAACATTCTTACTCTTGATCGGTACCATTATTTTTTACTTTTTATCAATTATACTATCTTCCAATAGTATTTTTTTTTAAATAGTTACTATATAGTATATAGAATACCCTGATTGTACATTAACATGAGAGAAAAAAATAGTAAAAAAGGTAATATTTCACTATATTAAAATAGTAATACAATGGTATCATTGTATAGGCCTGCATAATTCATATCCTAATTCATTTATTTTTTTCGGATTATGATGGGTTATTCAAAACCTGATCCATATCCGGATTCCATTAGGATCTTAAATTTTCGGATCGTAGCTCCGATCCATTTATGTTTAAAAAAATTAATAATTCCCTAAAATTTTTGACAAAAGTTGAAAATGTAAAAACAACCAATAACAAATAGTTTTATAATGACAATTTTATATTTATTGAAAATTTTTAAATTCCAAAATACAAATTTCAAACATCAAATTCTCAAATAAATTTTGTAACAATATATAGAAACTCTGGTGAAATTTGAATGGAACACAATGATGACGCATCTTCGTAAGCAACAGATCCAAAAGAAACTGGCTACTAGTATACAATTTTCTGTACAAATATATTAAACCATATGGGCAGTAGGCTTTCTTAGTTACATGTATATATATATTATATAATATTATATATTAA
This sequence comes from Oenanthe javanica, assembly GCA_008931105.1. Classification (NCBI taxonomy): domain Eukaryota; kingdom Viridiplantae; phylum Streptophyta; class Magnoliopsida; order Apiales; family Apiaceae; genus Oenanthe; species Oenanthe javanica. The sequence goes on along the minus strand of QRFB01004340.1, from coordinate 205 downwards.
TATTACATATAAATAATCGGATCAGATTGTTAACCGATCGAATCTTATTAAATCCATATCCGATCTTTTTCGGATCGGATTTTTTTTTAGAGTGATCCATATCCAGTCCATAAGCCTAGGATCGGATCAGATCTCCGCTCCCGCTCCATTGACAGTCCTATCATTGTATTACCTTTTTGATTAAATAAATATAAAATATTACATA
>QRFB01004339.1:19684-32925 GCA_008931105.1 Oenanthe javanica | reverse complement strand
ATTTGACTAAGATCAATCTCTTCATCAGAATCAGAGTCTGTGTCAGTAGACTCTGACTCCACAACAGTTTTACCCTTCTTCCTTGAATCCTTGATTCTTGTTTCAGTGGGTTGTTCCTGTTGTTCTTTTTTAGACTCCATTAAGAGTGCTACAAATTTTGTTTTCACATACTTCTTATTCTTCCTCTGTTGCATCTCTAAATCATATGTCTTAAGCCTGCCATACAATTCTTCTAGAGTTAGTTCATCCAAATATCTAGCTTCCCTTATGGCTGTAGTCTTATTGTCCAACTCTTCAGGAAGTGCTCTAGGAATCTCGGTGTTGGTATCTTCAGAATCATAAACCTTACCAAGCATAGCCATCTCATTTAAGAGTTTTGTAAACCTATCATACATCTCAGTAATAGATTTTCCAGATTTTGCTTCAACATACTCATACTCTTGAATTAGCAAAGACCTTGCATTTTTCTTGACATCTTTAGTTCTTTGACAGTGCACTTCAAGTTTTGTCCACATCTCCTTGGCAGTTTGCATCTCAACCTACAGTTAAAACTTTTGACAGCCAAGGAGGTGTTTTCACTACTCCGCTTCTCAATCCAGGACCAAATTCATGTGATATGGCTCCTAAATCATGGTAAAAGAAAAAATAAACTATGACAACAAGATCTGAAATTTTAAGGACAATGAGTTCAAGAGAGAAAAAAAATTACCAGAAAATATGTTGATTGAAGTGATATGAAATTATGTACTTTGAAAACTATGTCTAAGTATATAACTCTGCATTTATACTCAGCAAAATCATTTGTATGCCAAGAAATGTGGCAAGACTTTTGTATGTCATCTATTATTAGAACATTTACAGTCTTTTGTATGTAAGATGATCTATCTTTTATATGAACAAAACTCTATTTTGATATCAATGGTAACCATATTTTCAATGAACATTAAAGGTTCCTTTTTTATTTCATTCTTGTTCATTCAGACAAATACCACAATAGTAATTCAGTACAAATAATATAGCCTAATATAAATTTATTCTTCTTCATACAGACAATATGCCATGTTTTCTATTACTTATGTGTAGGGAAAATGTATATTTTTGATTCAAGGTTTCATTCTTGGCTATTGTAGATCCGTTAATATATATTTACACAATATGATAGTTTTTTCCCTTAAAAATCCAACTTTACCCCAACTCCTCCAGATCCGTTGATGAGTATTTGACGGTTGCCACTCTTTTAAAAGGTGGAAAGAAACATCAACCAATGATTTGATATCATAAAAATTGTTATAAAGTTTGGCCACCACCCTGTAATTTACTCTTTTATAAATGAATCTTTACTTTGTGATTATCTCATCTTATGTACATTTTTTTTTATTTTTCTTAGAGCTTAATCGGTAGATTAATTGATTAAATATTAGTTTTTTGATAAATAATTAATTCATTAATAGAAGGCCATATGCATATAAAAATCTATTAAAATTGAACAAACACATTGTAAAATGAATCAAATAAGGATTTACTTAGAGCATATTCGGTTGATTGATTGATTAAGTAATATTATGTTCATAAATAATTAATTCATTAATAAAAGGTCATATTATGGCTCCCCCGACCTCGGGTTAACCTCGAGAACCCGATCCGAGGACCACCAAATACTAACCTTGCCTTTTTCCCACAAAATAAACAAACATTCATACAAACTTGAATTCAAAAGAATATTTACAGTTAGTGAGTTGTGCGGAAATGAAAATTTTAGTGAGAGAAGCTCTCCCTTCTCTCTAACTTTTCATTTTGCCACCTAGTAGCTTAAACACCTTTTCTTTTCCTTCCTTGTCCTTTCGTTTCCTTTTTTGGTAAGTTCTTGGTTTGTCTTGCGGGTAATAGCTTTTTCCTGCATTTTCTTGTCTTTTCTCTTGATTCTTCTCTCTTTGTTCTTTCTTGTTTTCTCCTTCATTTTTGTGGCACGTTCCTCACGCTCCACATTATTGTGTTCCTCTCTGTTGGATCTACTTTGCTGTCTTTTCCATTTTCGTTTCTGTGAAGGTTAGTTTTTGAGTTGGTTATTAGCTATGGCGAATGAACATCACAGCTTAAATATATATGATTTGTTAGTTAATGGCTTTTCTGGTCAGGAACATCAGATGAGAGAAGGCTTCTTACTTTGTCTTGAAGGAGGTTCTGTTCAAGAACACTCAGGTCCAGCACATGTAGCCTCTTTTGAGAGTACGACTGCAGTTGCTTCTAAGGTTACTCCCATTACCCAACGAGCTATGCTTAACCCAAGTAACTCTGAAGAGGTCCTTGCTTTTAACCGTTCATTTCTGGATTTTGGCAAATTTTTAGAGACTATTGGTTCAAACATGAGTTCATTTACATAGTTTCAAGCTTCACACTATGGTCATTCTGTAGATGAACTGGGTTTTATTAGTACAAGCAAACTTGAGGCGCTTTAAGGTTGCTTTAATGTCTCTAATGGTGTTTTAAAGTTGAACAAGAATCTGGATGGTGCTGGGCCTTCTTCTACTATTGCTTCTCCTACCGTGTCCAATGGTTCTCATGAAGCTAACTCAGCTCCTCCTCGTCTTACTTGGAAGACTGTGGTTACAAGTACAGACTCTACTCCTAGTGGTTTTTGGGGTTCTTCTCATATTCCTTGTCCTGATATTGTCGTTAACAATGATGGTACTTCTACTATTAATTTGTCTCGTAGTTTTCTTGAAAATGCTCGAAAAAAGTGGGATTCTAGTTGTATTGGTTTGTTTGTTGGTGGCAGTTTTGCATTTAAATATGTTAAAGATCATGTTATTAAACTTTGAGGAAATATGGGATTGCAAAATGTGTTCTATAGCTCCGAGTATTGGTCCCTGATTTTGTAGAAGGGGGATTGAATACAATATCTGATTTTAATTGCAGAATTATCGATTTAAAAATATTACTTTAATTTCTCACAAAATATTAATTTTAATGAAATACTGTTCAAGTATAAGATATGATTTTAACTTGAAAGGTATTACAAAATTAATATATTGAAAGTGTAAATAACTATTTAGAATTCTAGAATAAATTAGATATAAACTTTCTAAAATAATAATAATTATTCAAACCAGCACAAAAAGTCTGTGAATATTAGAATCAGATAAATTACTGAATTTGAATGTTTTTCTATAACACAAAATATGAAGTGCTCGACTCATATTTATAGAGGAATTTAAAGCTTGTATGACTTTTCAATTCATGACATTTTTCAGACTTATTTAAGTATGTATGACTTTTGATTAACACTTGTATGACTTTTGAAAAGGCTCGGTATGACTTTTGAATTTCATTTGGTATGACCTTTTATCAAGATTCGGTATGACCTTTTACAAATATTGGTTCAGTATGACTTTTGACTCCAAGAACTCGATATGACTTTCTAGAATGATTCGGTGTGCCTTTCTCTTCAAATCTTCGGTATGACTTATGAATTGAACCAGTGGGTATGACTTTTTATAATAGAAAGTTGGTATGACTTTTTATTATATCAGATTCGGTATGACTTTTATTATAATCTAAAATGATTTATTGAAAGTCATACCAAATCATATCTTTTATAATAAATTAATTCTACTTAATTTAGTTAAATAATTTATAAATTAAATTAAATTCAACTTGAATTAATTTAAGTAAATAAATTAGATAATTAATTAAATTTTGATACTAGATTTAAAATATTATCTTGACTTGTTACCCTTGTAGTTAGCACCGAAATCTTTCTGTCTTTGCACTATCTTCTGTCATAGCACCACTTAAGCTAGATGATAAATATTTATTAATTAGTTGACACACGAATGTACTGTCTGGTTCATTTGTGTCGTACTAAGATAAATATTCTTCACCTTTTGATTTAAAAGCTATGGTCTTCTGTCCTTTTCTGCTTTACTGTTTTTCCTCTTTTGTTTTCTTTTTGCTGGAATCTTCGAGTAGTAGCCACTTAAAATCTTCTGTATCATCTGAATTCTTCTGAAATATTACTTCTTTATTTTTCACTGATGCTTGAACATAAAAATGAACTTCTTCCAATGTTGAGTATTAGTCTCATCAAAATACTTCTGATACTAGGATTCTTCATGTCTAGTTCACTTTCTTCGTCTTGTTTCCTGTTATCATATTTATTATTTACTTCTTTTTCTTATCTAAATTGAATTGTCATCTACTTATTATAAATACGCCTAGTCATATGCCTTTCTCTGATGGATACTTTACTTTTCAATTTGATTCTGTGAAGTAAATGCAAACTGTTTTGGCTTTAAACTCAATTGGTGTTAGTGGCAAGCGCCTCTACTTGGGGCCTTGGATTGATGGCTCTCAATTTCAGAAAAATGTGCTACCTTGTATCTCTTGTTGGGTGAAATTGGTGGATGTTCCTCATTCCTATTGGAGTTGGGAGGGTCTGGGCAGTATTGTTAAGGCTGTTGGTAAGCCTTTAACTTTAGACAAGGCAACTGCCTCTTTTAAGCCAATGAAATATGCTGGTGTTTGCTGGTGTTTTAGTGGAAATCAAGTATGATTCTCCTAGGCCCAAAGCCATTTGGGTGCCTATCATCAATGATATAGATGGTTTCATTGTCAATGTTAAGGTGGCTGTTGAGTATGGTTCCATGCCTCAATCTTGCTCATTTTGTTGTGCTTTTGGGCATCTTTTGCTAGATGTACCAAGAATCCAGAGTTTCAATAGAAGTCCAATCAAAGCTCTAAGGAAAATTTTACTGGTTGTGAGGTTGTTCAGGACCCCGAGTCAGTTTATGCACAGACCTGTTGAAGTTTTTCCAAGCCGTGATTCTTCCTGTGAAGTCATAGTAGTTGGCCTCTAAGCTGTTCCCAAGAATTTGCCTCCAATTGTGAAAGACATGGTTGAAGACATTGAAGAAAATGATGCAACTGAAGTTGAAGAGGGTGAAGTTGAGGATGAGCCTCGTGTTGTGCCAATTGTTGAGGCTTGTGCCAACGCGCCTCGCAATGTTGAGTCGGCTTACATCTTGGCTCCTAGCAATTTTGAGACGGCTTGTGACTCTTCGCCTTTTGCGCCTGACGCACAGTGTGCGGCAACACCAATCTCTCGTACAAAACACAAGAATTCTAAGAGTCAAGGCCTTAATGGGCCTTTTGTCAACATTGAACAACATTCTCCTCCTATTATACCTTTTCCTAGCAAGAAAGGTTGTGTTGTTGATCAAGATGGGTTTACTCAAATATTGCCTAAAAGAAGCCTTCGACTACAAGGTGAGGTAGTCGCTACTCACTCACTTTAATAATTGTTGCAACTTGGAATGTGAGGGGCCTTAATAAGGCTTCCCATATAAAAGAAGTCATGCATTTTATTTCTAAGAATAATGTTAGTTTGATGGGCCTGGTGGAGACTAAAGTCAAATTTGATAATTGTGTTTTTATTTAAAAGAAAATTAATTGTAGTTGGGATTGGATCTTCAATTATGATTCTCATTTTAATGGTAAAATTTGGGTGGGTTGGGATAGAGTAGTGTGAGATGTTTCTTTTCTATCTGCTTCTGCTCAACATGTTTCTTGCAATGTTACTTTTAGGGAGAAAAATGTGCAGTTCATGGTAACTTTTGTGTATACTTATAATGATGACTGTGACATAGTTGACCTTTAGAATTATATTTGTTCAGTTAATACTAATATGGCTTGGATTCTAGCTGGGGATTTTAATTGTGTTCTAGGAATGCATCATATTTATGGAGGAAGGGAATATTGGACTCCTAAAATGCAAGCTTTTAAGGACTGTATTGTGCATGCTCACCTTGATGATATTCGTTTTCTGGGGGATCACTACACTTGGCATAACAATAGGCCTTTAAATCTTGTGCACAAGAAGCTAGATAGGGTTCTTTCAAATGTAGCATGGTTCACTCACTTTCCTGATGCCTTGGTTCAAATGTGCCCTAGAGGGATTATGGATCATAACCCCATGTTAGTTATTATGCCACAACAAGTTCAAAGGTATAAAAATCCTTTTAAATTCTTTACTTTCATGCTCTCTATCCCATCTTTTTTGGATGTCATTTAGGAGGCATGAAGTCAATAGTTGTATAGTGACCCCTTAGGGATCTTTTGGAGGAAAATGAAACTTGTTAAATAAAAACTCATTAAGCTTAACAAGGCATATGGACACTTACCTACTAGAGTCACTCTTTGCCAATAAGCCCTCTATGCATTGCAAGAGGCCTTGGCTCAGGACCCTTCTAATACTTTTCTTCTCAATGCTGAGCATGAAGCCATTACCAATCTTAACAAGGCCCTGGATGATGATGAATCTTTGTTGTTGCAAAAGGCCCGTATTAATTGGCTTCAGTTGGGGATGGAAATAATAGATTTTTCTTCAACCAAACTAAATCTAATTGGAATAAGAATAAACTATTGGCTATTCATGATGATCAAGGACATTTGGTTGAGGGCCATGATTCTATTGTCTAAGTGGCAGTGGATTACTTTACAGATTTTCTAGGCACTTCTGAGCTCAAGTCCTCTCCTCTTGACCTGGGTGAGTTGGAATGCCCTAGGCTCTCTGCTTTTCAACAAGGCTTTTTGGGTTCCCCTTTTACTCCTGAAGATGTCTTCAATACTTTGAAGACTTTAAAATGCAACAAAACCCCTGTGACTGATGGCTTCAATATAGAATTCTTTATTGCAACCTGGCAGATTCTTTGTGATGATTTTTGTAAGGCTATGTTGGCTTTCTTTGATACTGGTTGGATGCCTCTGGGGGTCAATGCTACATGCATTGCTTTAATTCCCAAAATTCAAAGCCCTTCTTCCATGAAATATTTTCGGCCTATCTCTCTCTGCACTGTCATGTATAAGTGCATTGCTAAGATGTTGGCTAATGGACTCAAGATGGTGTTGCCTAGCCTCATTGATAAGGCTCAGTCGGCCTTTGTGCCTGGATGCTCAATTTATGATAACATTATCATGACTCAAGAATTGTTTCGTGGGTACTCTAGAGAAACAGGTGTGCCAAAGTGTGCATTAAAAATTTATCTCCATAAGGCCTTTGATTCTGTGCATTGGGACTTCATTTTTGCTATTTTGGACATAATGCATTTCCCACCTCAGTTCATCTCTTGGCTTCGTTCTTGCATCTGCACTACTCAATTTTTAGTTAAAGTCAATGGCACAATCAATGGTTTTTTCAAGGGCATTCAAGGCCTAAAGTAGGGGGATCCTCTCTCACTTTATATTTTCACCATTGTCATGAATGCCCTTTCGTGCTTACTCAATAAGCACCCAAATGCATTCAAATCTCATTGGAAATGCAAGGAATTGGGGTTTAGTCACTTGTTCTTTGCTGATGATGTCATTGGAAATGCACTAGTTTCTTTGCTAATGTGCCTTTGGAGGTAACCTCCTGGTTTGACAATGCATATGTTATGCCTTGAGGTACTCTTCCTGTGCATTTCTTAGGTGTGCCTCTCATTTCATCTAAACTTAACATTAATCACTATATGCCTTTGATTCAAAAAATAACAAAGTGTATTGAGTCATGGACTTGCATGTTTCTGTCTCTTGCTGGTAGAGTGCAATTAGTTCGTGCAATTGTATTTGCTATGCAATCTTATTGGACTAATCACTTCATGCTTTCTAAGGCTGTGCACAAGTATTTGCAATCTTTGTTCACCAGATTCATTTGGAAGGGAGACCACACAAAAAAGGGATGAGCCAAGGTTGCTTGGCACAACATGTGTAAACTAAAACATGAGGGGGGCCTAGGCCTAAAGTGCCCCGTGGCGTGGAATAAAACATATATTCCTACTCGCTTATGGAAGTTGGATTCTAAGAAACCCACTAACTATTTTAAAGAAGCATGATTTTTGGACCAGTACTATACCAACTAACTGCTCTTGATTTTGGAGAAAACTTTTGCATCTTCGGGACCTGAATTTGCAACACATTTTCTTTGATATTAGTGATGGCTACAAGGTTAACTTCTGGTTGGACCCTTGGTGGCTTGGAATTCCTATTGCTTCCTCACCCAAGGATCCCATTATTGCCAACTGTTCTTCTAATATCAATGCTACAATTAGTGACTTCCTGCCTCAAGGGGTTTGGAGCCTCCCTGTGATTATTGTTCGGCAACACCACACTGCTAGGTCATTTCAAAATTGGTTGAGCACTTTCACCTTTCGCCATGTTAGAGAAGGCCATGATTGCATTCTTTGGGGAGGGAGCAAAAATTTGGCCACTAAGGTAGTTTGAGAATTTATAAGAATGTAGGGGCCTAATATGCCTTGGGGTGATGCAGTTTGGTTTAAGGAAAACATTTTTTGGTATGCTCACCTCAATTGGCTCATTTGCCATAGGCGCCTTTACACTTTGGTGCGCCTATGCGCTTTTGGATTAGCTTCGAATTTCCATATTTTCTATGTGCATGGGGCCAAGAAATAGATGTTCACTTATTTTTACAATACCCTTACTCAACTTAGATCCTCACCAAGCTTCTATCTCCTTTGGGCATTCACTTCTCCATGACTGCCACTTGTGACCAATTCCTGGGATCTCTTCTTGACACCAATGATATTGCCATGCACACCATCAGTCTCCTAATAGCTCAGATTTATGCTTATCACATATGGAGGGAAAGAAATGCCAAGATACATAACAAGGGATGTTTTGGCCCAGCTAAGCTTCTCAAAGGCATTAAACATGATCTGTCATCAAGGCTTGCATCTTCAAATTGGTTCTCCAAAATCTCTTATAATAGGCCTGTAGTTTTTACTTGGATTATGTAATTGTTTGTTTCTAGCGGTTCAGTTTTAGCTCTGGTTTTGTTGCTTTCTATCTGTAATATGTTATGCTCAGATTGCCCATAGATAGTTTTGCTTCTTGTATTCTGTTTTCTTTCTAATATATATACATATTTAGCACAAAAAAAAGAATATTTATAACTTTATCTCGTTCTACCTCGGCACTCTAATATACATTATAAGTTCACTCACGAACTTCAAAAACAAGTCTATTACACAAAACTTCCACCATATTTCTGCATATATTCTATTAAAGCACAACCTCTCTAAGACATTGCATTCTTACCCTTCCCAGAAGATCCTTCTCCAAAAAACTATTTCATGTGAGGATTAGTAAATAAAAGAGTGAGCTACAAATCTCAGCAAGCGTATACTGTAGAGTGAACTGGGTTTATTTAATAAAACAAAATAAATATTTAGTTCAATTCAGAAACATAAATTCTCAATAAAAGTATTATGAATAAATCATGATATACGAATATTGCAGTAGTAACAAATCAAAAATTGAGCATTCAAACATGATAAATTCTATCGCCCAAACATTGGGATCCCGGTCAGCCAAACAATTGGTTTAATTATACTTCCAAAATAGGAAGTTCAAATCAATGAAATCAATTATCAGTGCAAGTTTACTCAGTCTTCTCCGAAAAGTAAGAATCCAAACAAACACTATCAAATCAAGTTTATGTACGTTTAAAATTTAACACATGCAATCCAACAAAATATTAAATACATTACGAATAATATAACGTATAGAAATTAACCAAATCGAAGCAGTATATACTTACAGTACACTACTTAACTATTTTGTATCGTTCTTAATCCCGATAATGCAAATCTTCTTTCAAATCTACTCATAAAATATTTAAATTTGTCATTAATAAAAATAATTGTATATCAATCTTTGTCACAAATAAGAAATTTATATACCATAACCTTATTATCCATATTGTATATTATTATCTATTCCCTATAAAAGTTCCATAATTTTTAAACATTTCTAGATATTTATCCTCAAAATAGTTCATTTTCTACTATTTTTAAAATACCTAAATTAAATTAATTATTAAATAACTCAAACCCAAAATTTGATTTCACCGTTAAATTCAGAAAATTATTTACTTAAACTTTCATATTTTACTCTTTTTCTAATTCATTCATTTAATATTCCAAATAAATTTATAACCATTATTTTTAATCTAGCCTATATGCCATATCATCATCTTCCTCACAAATTCATTGGTATTTTCTCTCTTCTCGAAGTCAACTCTAATGACAAACTTTGACTGCATATTGTCCTTTAATATCTATCCGTTTAATATGATTTAAGAGCCTATTCATGTATTTTTCCACAAGGATTCCAAATATGCATTTTGTTCTATCATATAAGTACCCAACGAATTAATATTCAGAAGCTAATCTATACTATATTATTAAAGTTATAAGGGCAAATATTTGGTCAGTGGGTCGTCCGTTTGTTCTGAGTATTTTGTCTTCCACTCAACTTCAAATACACATCTCTTACTCAATTTTCTCATTACTCAATCTCTTTAATTTATTTAAAATCAGAACTTATTAATTAATTTTTATGAATATTAAAATAGTAATATTATTTTATTTATATTAATTAAATTTTATTACTATGCTATATCTATATTATCTATACTTTTATATTATATTATTCTAAATGAATTTCTCTTTTAATTAAAATATAGGGTTGTACTCATAATCTACTAACATGTTTCAATTTTCTCATCGTTCAAACACTTTAATTTATTTAAAATTATAATTTTATAATTAAAATTTTGAAATATGAAAATTATATTAACATTTTATCTATATTAAAACATACTCTATTATATAAATTTTAATAAAAATATTTATAATATATTTGAAAATCTTTTTATTAATAAAAATTTCCTAATTAAATTTAAAGAAAAATAAAACACTTCTAATATACTTTAAAATCTTTTAATTAATAAAATTTAAACTACACTCTTATTCTATCTACAACTATTATATAATTATAATTGAATTTAAAAAAAATATGTTCTATCTAAAACTCTATCATCAGTGAATCCTATTTTTATACAACAATCTAATAATATATTTTCCGTTCAAACTCTTCAATTTATTTAAAATTATAGCTTATTATTTAAATTTCATAAATATTAAAATATTATTATTATTTTATTTATATTAAATACTTTTTATTATATTATATTATTATAAAGGACATATTAAAAAAAATAATTTAAATCATATAAAATAATTAATATATATATAACTTATTAATACCGTCCGTGTTTTGCACGAGTTATAAGTTAATAACTTATTATTTCCTTACTTCCAAATCCTCAAATGATATATGACCTACTATATATGTAGAGATAAATCAACATAAATTAGGTATATACCTCTTTTTGAAAGTCAAACCAATTTTACATATGTAAGTTCTTCCGTTTTTGCTTCAACTTGTTAAATTCGTGCACCGTCTCCAACCCAATCTTCTTAACTTGTTGATTATCACAAAGTTTTGTAGTACTTGGATCATCTCTTTGTTTTTCTTCTCTATCCGAATATTGAGATGATTTATGGTAATGGAAATAAAATGAGAGTTCACCACGGACTTGGCTTATGCATGTTTGTCAACTCATGAGGCTAGGTGTTAGTGTTTTTTTTTCTAATGCAATGCTTTCAACACGTGGTGTTTTTTCCTATTTAAATCCAATGACTCGTGCTTTTGTAGTATACTCAAAGTATACTACATGCTTGTTGGACCGACTTTAGACATACATGCTAAAATCAAGTTACTATCCAATTTAATTTAATTTAATTTAAATATATATAATCAAACCACAAGCTGAGTCATTGGATAAAATACTTCAAATTTAGTCTTGTACATTTCTAGTGCTTTATGATTAAATAAAGTTAATATATTACTATTATTTATTACAAGTATAATTCTAAAATCAAATTTATTAATTACCAAATAATACTTAAATATTAAATCAATGCACTCGCAATTTTAAAAGTAATTAAAATATTGGGTTGGCATATTACACATATGTATCTAAAAAACAATTATAATTGAACAAACACATTGTAAAATGTATCAAATAAGGATTTATAAAAACTATGATCATTCATTAAATCTTGTATTGTGAAATATCACTCGCTCATGTCGCTGAAATCTGTAACTTTTTTTGAAATATAATATAACAATCTAGCTTGTAATTGTGAAGAATAATCATTCGAAACGTATTCGAATAATTGATATCTACGAGCCCATATATTCCATATCAATGAACCAATCTAATAATAATATTGTAGATTTACAATATGAGTCCAAATATTAAATAACTAAACTCTAACGAGGAGAGTGAAATAAAACTCATAACCTAAAATCATATCTTGATTATGTAAAGAAACCCCATAACTAGGTAGAAAGATTCTGAATAACAGGTGCGGAATTAAGCGAGACCGGAATTAAAAATTTTGATATAAAAATCTGAAAAAATATAAATTACTCCCTATGTCTCATTCATTTCTTTACCCTTTCCTTTTTGGGATGTCTCTCCCAATTGTTTACATTTCAAAACTTATCAAAAATAGTAAAATTTTGATATAAAAATCTGAAAAAATATAAATTACTCCCTATGTCTCATTCATTTCTTTACCCTTTCCTTTTTGGGATGTCTCTCCCAATTGTTTACATTTCAAAACTTATCAAAAATAGTAAAATTTTATAATATAAAAATCAACTACATCTACTATTTTCCTCCACTATACTCACTTTATAAATTAAATATTCATTGGTCCTACCACTTCACCCACTATCCTCACTTTTCACCATTATCATATATATTTTCTTAACCTCCGTGCCCAACCCAATTGTAAACAAATGGGTGGGACGGAGGGAGTAATTTGTATTGATCCCACTAAATATTACTCCCTCTATCCCAACCGATTCTTTATACTTTTCTTTTTGGCACGTCACACCCAATTCTTTACATTACTAAAAATAGTAACTTTTAACAATAAAATACACTATTACACCCACTACTTCACTCTANTATTACATCCACTACTTCACTCCACTTTTTCAACACTTTACACTATTACACCCACTACTTCATTTATTTTAACAATAAAATCACTATTACACTTACTACTTCATTTATTTTAACAATATTACCCCACTATCCTAGGTCTCCGTGCCTGTACCAAATGTAAACATTTGGGCGGGACGGAGGTAGTATATTTATTTTTAAAAAGGTTGAAATTTCTTAAAAACTTTCTTCAAGTGTATATTAATAGAAAATTTTATCATCAATAGTCAAGTGACTAATTAATACTATACGTTATAAAAAAACGTCAATAGTCGAATGAAATATATATATATATATATATATATATATATATATATATATATAT
>QRFB01004339.1:1110-19605 GCA_008931105.1 Oenanthe javanica | reverse complement strand
AATTCTTTACACTTTCCTTTTTGGGACGTCCCACCCAATTCTTTACATTACTAAAAATAGTAACTTTTAACAATAAATATATTATTACATCCACTACTTCACTCCACTTTTTCAACACTTTACACTATTACACCCACTATTTCATTTATTTTAACAATAAAATCACTATTACACCCACTATCCTTGGTCTCCGTGCCCGGACCAAATGTAAACATTTGGCCGGGACGGAGGGAGTATTGAAGAAGAGATTGCTGAGCCACCTAATGTTGATGAAATTATTGAATATTTTTATTTAATCGAGCACATTTCAAATAAATTAATATATTTTTAATTCTCTCACGTGGCGCCCCTTATATCATAATCATGTTTAATGCACCCATGCTCAATAAAGAGAAAAATTTATTTAATACCGAAGCAAATCAAGACAAAATAAAAAAAATGGGCCTTATCATCAACCAAAAGTGTAGATGATGGTATATATTGAAAAATTATAGCTTTTATATATCATGTATGTCAAAATTCCAATTCTTTTTAGCTAAATTCTATTATTTGATATATAGGGGTTGATCATAATAACATCCATTTTCTAGCATACTATTTTATTACTATTCCCTCTATTTTATTCAATTCTTTAAATTTTTTTTTGAATGTCCCACCCAATTCTTTACATTTCAAAATTTTCTAAAAATAGTAAACTTTTATATTATAAAATTTACTCTCACCCACTACTTTTCTCCACCTTTTCAAATCTATCAATTAAATATCAATTGACCTCACTACTTTACACACTTTTGCTTCTATTTCATCCACTTTTCCTTCTCTTTCATATAACTTTATACAATTTTCTTAACCTCTGTGCCCAACCCAAATGTAAACAAATGGGTGGGATGAAAGAAATATTAGATTAAATCCTACATGGGTAATGATTAATATATATTTTAACATATGTCTCGATTATTAAGCAAGACTTGACTCGTCTAGCAACCTCGGTTATTGAGCGAGACTCTTTCTTTTCTCCCTTTTTCACGACAGAACCTATCGACTTCCCATTTTAAAACCACACAAAAATTTAAAAAAAATGAGATCTAACAATGGATTTTAGAAGATTTTCACAAACATTTTGAAAAATCTTCATAATTCTTATATATTATGAGATAAATTGTTTGCTCGTATATGTGCTTAAAAAAATTATGATAACACATACATATTATGAATATTTACGTACATGTTGGTTTTGAAAATTATGGATGCATTATTTGAATGAAAGAAAAGCTTAAATTCAACTAAAATCGTCTTTGTTTCGCAGTTAATCACCTCCAATCAAATCCAACTGTGTTTGTGATGTTTGGGGCAGTTAATGAGGAGTTTGTTGTAGATAAGTACCAGTCGTGTCACGGTTACTGAGGAGGCCTATTAGCCAAGCCTCGATCGGTTAATAAGCGATGTCTACATCCTTTTCTTATCTCAATTATTCAACAACTGATGCAGCAGTTCCGAAATGATATGTTAAAATTTATTTAAACACTAGCGAGGATAGGTGTAACAGCCGACCCTTTTCGAATTATTAATTTGAGCAAAACTATAAAATTATTAATCCAAATATCTATTACAAAACTAACTAATACAAAAACGCAGTTAATGATGACGAATCAACAACCAATCTATTCCAAATCTAAAATCCTCGAAATCTAATATACTTCATCTTACTCTTACACAAAACCTGAAAATTGTAAGTAATGAGTTACACAACCCAACACTTCATCTTCCTCTTACACAAAACCTGAAAATTGTAAGTAATGAGCTACACAACCCAACAAGTAACCAATCGATCCAACTAGTTGGGCCAAGTAACAAGTAATACATATAACAAAACATAATTTTCGATACGATAACTATGCACATAACTTTTCGATACAGTTTTTTATTCTTATTCGATACGATACCACACAATGACTGCACATAAAATAATAACTTGTTACTTATAATTCATACCAAACCGGTAATAATGGTCCTAAATTTTCAGAAAACTGTCACTACTACCCGATGACCTCGCTTCTAAATTTTTGCAAATCAAGGCATAAATCAGAGTTCCAAAATTACTGCTGACCCACAACACATATAAACACATCACTTCAAAATAAAATCACTTAGCCCAGATTTATATAATAAAATATACACATAATTTTGAAAATACCAGAAAGATCGATCGAAAACTTACATCAACTAGAAAATAAAGAATTAAGAGCATAATTAAGCCTATATTTAATCCTTAATACTCAATCGAAAATGTCACATCTCAAACGTCGAATTTTTTCACAACTCAATTCTACCCAGATCAGTATTTCACATTTTTGATCATCTAAACGTTGTTTTATCAAAAAACTTAAACTACGAAGGTTGTAGAGAACGAAAATATATTTCTGAAAAAATCTTGAATCAACGAATTCTGAGTTACTGTTAATGTACTACGAATTTTACAAGACAACTGAGTTGTGTATAGAAAATCCTTCGAATTTCAATAACAAAGATGAAGAAAGAGAATAAGGATTTGTAGAGAGAGGGATTTACAACTGTTTAGTCTTGGTGGCTTCAGAAGAATATGAGAGAATAAGGAGATCTTAATCTATATACAGAGTTTTAAACCCTATAACAAAACCTACTACGATTCAAATTCGACCTATATTCCAAAACCTGTTATTCTAATCTAATTCTAATTCTTAATCTCTATCCAATTTTAATCCTTTTTATTATTATTAATCTATTTTACTATTCTAAAAAAAATACGAAATATTACATACTACCCTCTTTAAAAGAATTTGGTCCTCAAATTCTCAGAATCCTATACTCCTAAAAGAGATCCTCACATGTATATCCAAAAAGTCATTAATCACCCGAACTATACACAGGTCAAGTCTAAAGGTAGTCTACAGGTTTCGAACTTCGCTCTGATACAAACTGTAACAGTCGGTCCTTTTCGGGCTATTAATTCGAGCAAAATTATAAAATTATTAATCCAAATCTCTATTACAAAGCTAACTATCATAAAAGTGCAGCTAACAATGACGAATCAATAACCAATCTACTCCAAATCTAAGATCCTCGAAATCCAGTACACTTTATCTTCCTCTTACACCGAACCTGAAAATTATAAGTAATGAGTTACACAACCCAACAAGTAACCAATCGATCCAACTAGTCGGGCCAAATAACAAGTAATACATATAACAAAACATAATTTTTGATACGATAACTATGCACATAACTTTTCGATACACTTTATTATTTTTATTCGATACGATACCACACAATGACTGCACATAAAACAATAACTATTTACCCATAATTCATACCACGACCACTACAACCCGGTGATAACGGTCTTAAATTTTCAGAAACTGTCACTACCACCCAGTGATCTCGGTCCTAAATTTTCGCAAACCATGACATAAATCAGAGTTCCAAAATTACTGCTGACACACAACACACATAGACACGTCACTTTAAAATAAAATCATTTATCTCAGATTTATATAATCAAATATACACATAATTTTTAAAATACCAGAAAGATCGATAAAAAACTTACCTCAACCAGAAAATAAGGAATTAAGAGCATAATTAAGCCTATATTCAATCCTTAGTACCCAATCTAAATCGTCACATCTCAAACATCAAATTTCTTCACAACTTCAATTCTGCCCAGATTAGTATTTCACCTTTTTGACCCTCTAAACGTTATTTTCTCGAAAAACTTAAACTACGAAAGTTATAGAGAACGAAAATATATTTCTGAAAAATATAAAATCAACGAATTCCGAGTTATGGTGAATTTACTACGAATTCAATAACAAAGATGAAGAAAAAGAATACGGATTTGTAGAGAGAGATTTGCAACTGTTTAGACTTGCTGGCTCAAAAAGAATATGAAAGAATAAGAAAATCTCAATCTATATATAGAGTTTTAAACCCTATAACAAAATCTACTACGATTCAAATCGGACCTATATTCGAAAACAATTATTCTAATCTAATTCTAATTCCTAATATCTATCCATTTTTAATCCTTTTTATTATTATTAATCTTTTTTATTATTCTAAAAAATACGGGATATTAAAATAGGGCTACATTCCTTTAAAGAGTTTAAGAAAAGTTTAACATATATACCTATGCTATATTATTTAATATGGTCGTTTTTGGACGGTATTTGGGTCGAATAATTATTATTGGACATAATTTTTAGATATTAATCTCCTAACTAAAACATATCTCACATTAATATTCTAACTCAAACATGTCTTTAAACAAAATACATAAACATTATCCTATTAAAATATAAATATATGAAAAATATATGAAAAATTATATAAAAATATAATATTAAATAAAATTTAAATTAGTAATTTAAAAATAAAAATAAATTTTAATCATATAAAAAATATTAAAAAATTTAATATGTGCACTGCACGAGATATAAACTAGTATTACTTACTAGTATTGTTGACCACTACACTCGGCGTGTGTGTGTGTATATATATATATATATATTTATAAACTTTATTTAATTATAAATTTTATAACATATATACAAATCTATATACATATAATAAATAATTAATTATGTTTTGAATATGAGCTAGGTTTCTATGTTAAGTTTGAACTTGATAGGGATAAAATACAACTCTAAAAGACACTATTAATGTTGCATTAACTTAGCTCATTAAATGAAGAATTATTAGCAATAATTGCCCATGATGTGGATCTCATTGAATTGGGCCGAAGCATGTATAAATTTTTGTTTTGACTCTCGTTCGTGTATCCAATGCTAGAAAGTTATGTTATGATTGCTAGTTTTACTTGGATGTGATGTAGACGATACAATAAAAGCCAAGTTAGTTTTTCTTCTACGTCTATATGATCCTTGTAGACTAATAACTATTAGCATGTTGCCGAAGATTCTTGGAGTAAAATCACATCTGCAACTTCAAATTGATGTTTAAAATTTCATACAATCTGTATGAAGTCGGCTAGTCAATCATAACAAAGTTAAGCACTAAGTTCAATCATAATAATAAAAATCATATATGCATATCAACATATATGAAAGAAATTAAAATTTTGTTAATATACATCTTTTAGCATTCTTAAGAAAAAGGAAATCATAATAAATAATCAAATAAATATCCTGGTAAGATAAATAGATTATTGAATCGTCAATATTATTTTATTTAAACTTATCTGATGACGATGATGTCAGGAATAATTATCTTGGGGCGGATTACCTCCGATGACTGATGATCATCCAGATGGTCCGTTGGGTGCTTTATAATGATGTCGATCCTTTGACCTAGATTTTTTCTCCTTGGTGATTGGTCTTCTTGCATCCGATCCCTCTCGCTCTGCATCGAATGACCTACGATTGAATTCTTAAAGTTGTTTCTGAAGCTTTAATGGAGATTTATGAATCTTCTCTTCTCTCTACACGATTCTCACAGACGGTGCCAAATATTGAAACCAATTTTCGTCACGAACCCGGCTTCAAGATTAGATTTATAATCGGGTATTCGAATAAAGATTATAAGAAGAAAATGTATAAATATTAAGAACACAATTAGGGTTTATATGATTTGGGACTGTTCTTGAGAGTATTGTAAGCAATAATGATTTTCAGATCCCCTCTCAAGGTGTCTACGTACCCTATTTATAGGGATCAAGTCCACGTAGTTCTATTCGATTTAGAATCGTATTTATGGCATAATTGAGGCCCAACTCGTGACCGATGCTTTAGGAACAGTTAATGTCCATATGAAAAGTATTTTAAGTATTTGAATACTTCTAGAATTAGGTTTCCGATACCATAATTTATTTACACCGCCTTTAAGCATCAGACTCAATAATTTATGGGATTTTTGTTTATTGGATCGGACTCAGCATATGCGTCAGGCTTCATTGTATTTGTTTGATCCAACCATTGGGCTCACTATATTTGGGCTGTAGAATTGATGGACTAATATTTCCCATATGTAAAATAACCTTCGGACACAAGTATGCAGGTCCAGTCTTTGGAAATATAGTGAATATATTTTGTGTCAACACGCCTTAAACTTGCTCTAATTAATCCTTAATCCACACCAACACAGAGTAGGGAAGAAAATACAATTCTATTTCGTGTGGAGTAAATGCATGTGTTTTATTCAAATCAATACAATAAAAATATTTGTTTGTCAAAATTATGCTAGTTGAGTTGTACAATTTGACAAGGACAGTCACCATTAAAGAAAATAGATTATTAAAAGTACAATTTTTGGCAAGTAACAAAAGATTAAAAAATGAAAATAAATTATTAATTAAACATTTTGAAAATAATCACAAATTTTTTAGTTTGCAACCGAACAAATCTTTCTAATCTCCCCTTGTGTCCCTGTGAGTACTTCAATAGAGCCCATACGCACCATTGCCGCGGCAAACTTAGCCTCCCAGGTTGATCCGGATCCAGCATTGTTCCATACTTTGTTCGATGTCAATGGGCTCGTCAACAACGTCTGATCAGAAGTCAATAAACCTCTTTTCTTCGTTAACTCCATATAATATTGATTGTCCAAGCGTGTAGGAGTCGAAGAATCAAGGTTCACAATGGGACTGATTTGGGCACTTGTTTGAGGACACTTGTTCTTCAGAAATGCAGCATATCTTGGGTCCATAGAAGGATCTTGGGGATGTGTTGCGTTGAAGTTATAGAGACGATCCGAAAATGAGCTGCAATGAGAAACCCCAATAGAGTGAGCTCCAGAGAGGGTCACCATTTCGTCTAATGACAGCCTTTTTCGTGCAAAATTTTCTACAAGTTCCCTGGCATTTAAGGAAGGTGGAGGGAGATTTTGTGTAACTTCGTCGAATACTGAAACACGCCCGTCACGACGCCCTGAAGGAACTGCATAATTTATTCCTCCGGCTTTATAAGCACTGTCACGGGCAGCAAAAGCTAGTATATCCGAACATGACACCTTGTTGGGACAAATAGCTTCAATTTTCGACTTGGCCTCGTCAATCACTTCAAAACCTCGTAGACTTGGACTATTAGCTGGATGTGTTTTTTCAGCTGGAATTCCTAATGCCGAATCCAACAAAACCGAACCATCGCAACCCTGCAACATAAAATCCAAGAAATGGTATCAAACGAATGTTACATATAACCAAAAACTTGAACAAAGTTTTTACTTTGTCAATAACAAAGTCTTATACAAACAGAGCTATTATGTCTGAAAAGAATGCGAGGATTTGAATGAGTTGTTATACATACTCTGACAAAGCAGTCATGGAAATGCATTCTGATGAGGCCAGCAGCAATGCCTGGAGTCTTCGACACGGCTTTGCTCACAGCTTTTCTAACAATGGACTCTGCGCTTGGACAGCTTGTCCTATAGTAACCAACCTTAAGTTTCGACGAGGAAGCTCCCATTGTGGATACAATACAAGACAGAATCAAACAACAATATAACACCAACTCCATCGACTTGGAGCTCTTCGAATTCATCTTTTTCGATTGAAAATTCGTGTTCGTTCACGAGATAAGTTTACTCGTCGTGTCAAGGTAATTCAAGGCAGAAAAAATTGGTTAGTTTAACTTGATATGTAATATGAATGAAGTTGTGAATGTAGTACTAGTAACGAAACGTGTTTTTATACTGAAAAAAACGCGGGACGAGTTGTTATAAGGTGAATTGGCTTGATCAATTTATTTATTACATTAAAATGTCTACTATAATTGACTGTAAATTAATATTCCAATTTCGAACATTCAAACCAAATATATGTGTTCCGTTTGCTTCTTAAACTACTATATCTTAGTTTTAAATTATTCCCATAAATACTCCTTGCCTTTCATATTTTTAGTCTTATATGATTTTTAAAAATTAAATTGATCAAATTTTAACTTATAACTAAAAATTATTGTTTTATAATTTTATAAATTTACAGATTCCATTTTATAATAGATTTACCAAACTTTTTAATGATATTTTTTAAAGTTTTATATTAATTATTAACTTATTTGTTGGTCAAAATTGGCAAATTTAACCTTTCAAAGTCAAATTATGATTATAATTATGGAATGGAGGCAAAAAAATACCCTAGCTAGGGTTGCCTCAAATTTTTGCTTGACTTTATCCCATTTTTGTAAAGAGGTCGGAAGACTCCCTGTAGATATGAAATCGATCGGTTTAGTTAAATATTAGGTAGACGTTGCTTTTGTACGGCAAGAGAGACTACATGCATACGACAAATTTTGTGATTCGATTGAGTTGATTCTGTTTAGTTAAATAGTTTTAATGCAAATTGCTTTAGATGGTGAAACAAAGTCTTATAAAATCTCCAATATTAAATTAAAGTTGAATAAAAATTGTCTGACCATATTAATGCTGAATAAGAAAGGTGCGCAAATACGAACACGTTGTACTAATGATGAGATTAATTCAGCCATCAAGTTACACCTATATATTTCTTTAAGAAATAGTAATTTAATTCAAGCGAGAAAGAACAAATTTTACTTGATAATAATTTAAAAGTTGATAATATGATATAATATATTTCATATGTTAAAACTGACCGCGCGGAGGATTAAAACTCATCGATTACTTGTCGGTTGGTTATGTAGTTTGCAAAGTAAAGAAACAACGTTGTTGTGCTGACGTGGCAGACAATATATCCGACCGAGACCTTGCGGTCGGTTTTAAATCTGACATGGCAACATTAAAATCGATCGAATTGTAACGGTCAGTTTTATGACGTACGGAAAATATTATTAAAATAATTTGAATTAAAGTTTTGTGTAATGTAATAGATAAAACGATGCCGTTTTGGTGTTGAATATAAAACCGACCGATAGTCAGTCAATTTTAATACTTACTTTATTTTTTTATTACAAGTGTAAGATTTCATTTTGTAAAAGAGAGTAAAGTACGTCAAGTTAGAAAATTGAAGAACACAAAGAAGACAGAAACCAAGTAGTGGAATTCAAGAAGAGAAAGATCAAAGAAGATATATATAATGTAAGATTTCACTTTTAATTAATATATCTTTTATAGTATATATATATATGTATGTATATATTGTGTACATAATTCTATATAAATGCATGTGTATTTATAATTATTATTTGATATTTCAATNTATCTTTTATAGTGTATATATATATATGTATGTATATATTGTGTTCATAATTCTATATAAATGCATGTGTATTTATAATTATTATTTGATATTTCAATACTTTGTTTGCATGCTAAATTATTGTTTATAATATATATTTATGTAGATGACAAACAATGATCGAAGTTGGATATGTAAACGATTATAAAGTGATAAAATTTCTCTAACTCCGGAATATAAATATGGTGTAGAATATTTTTTAGATTTTGCAAGTAAAAATGGAATGGAGGGAGATAAGACAAAATGTCTTTGCAAATATTGTAAAAATATTTCCACCACCAGGAAAGACTAATGCCAAGTTAAGGAGTCCCGACTATGGGGTTGAGCACCATTAGACTCATATCCCAATATTTTATGAACTACTTATTGGTCATCACAGCTTTGCGATATTCTATTGATATCATGCATATGGTATATTTTTTGCCATTGTAAATACCACAAAGTCATATGATCACAAAAAGCACGATTGGATTGTCTTATGCCCAATGTTTGAACATGGGTCCTAGGCAGACCCAATAACATAAATGGTGAAAGTGTTTGACCTAAAACCAATCATGTATGATGAGTTAGGAAAAACTTTCTGCTACTCTTANTATTTGATTTCATTTGATAATAATAAAGTATTTATGTTACGGGCTTAATCTATTTGAAGTGTATTAAATAAGATGTTCCATAGTTTAGAGCAAAGCTTCTAGAATTATAATGAGATTGTAATAATGAGATCTAGAAGATAATAGCTTTAGACTTAAACAGTTCCTGATCATAGGATAACTAATTGGAAATTGGTAAATCCGTAAAGATCAGTACATACTATGCTAGCTCTCTTAGGAGGATGTCTGTTCTCATAGACATTTGTGTGGTGACACTATATCTAGTATGTAGGTGCTTATTAAGGAATAAGTTCACTGAACATGACTCGATAAGTAGAACAACTAATGGAGTTTACTCACGTGTCGATAGTTGTTTATTAAGTAAATAGTTGTACAAGTATCCTTAGACTTGAGATCGTTAGAGTAATCTCGTACACAATGATTTATGCTTTGGTTTAGTCCTTAGTCTCTAGGACATTCATTAGGTCCATTCTGGGCATAGTGATTTGTGTATGGAGATAGTTAACGGATCAATAAAGGATCTGCTCCTTCCAGTAAAGGAAGTGAATATCCTATGCTATTCTTAGATATACAAGTTCAGGAATCTCTGGCCAGAGTAAATGAAATTAGAAAGAGTTTCTAATTTGCATTAAAAGGAACTTTGCATTATGAATAAGAAATCATATGATTAAATTAGATAGGCTTGACACGAGTTCCATGCCTTGTATTTAATCGGGATATTGAAGGGTAGAAGGAATTAATTGTACGGTAACTAATTACTGACAGGTTCTAAGTATTCTAAGCAATGATTTCGTATTATCTGGATAGTCGCGATATGTTGAGAAGCATCACTCACGATGTAGAATAAATATAATTAATCAGATTAATTATATTTAATGAATTAATAGAATTCATATAAATAATAAATAAAATGTTTATTATTATTTATTTCTACTACCGGCTTAATATTGAACCTAAAGAGTCACACCATAAAAGAGATTAAATTATAGATGAAGGAATAATTAATAATAGCTAGTCATTATTTATTTATGAAATAAATAATTACTTAGCAAATTTTATAAATTAATTAAATGAGATTTAATTGATTATAAATTATTTAAGATAAGATCTTAATATTATTAATTAAATATTTAATTAAAGTAATTAAATATGAAGAGAGAATAATTTTCTAAAAGAGTTTAGAAAAAGGAATTAATGATTAAAATAGTTTTAATCATTAACTAATTAATTTATAAGATTAATTAATTAAAAAGGGAATTAATAATAAGATATTTATAGAAAATATCTTAGCTGAGATGTTTGCCTATAAATATAGGATTATACACCCTAATACTTGAACCCTAATATTTGTGAGAAATATTTTAAAAGGGAGGCAACCCTAATTTCCTCTCTAGCCTCCTCCTTCATCTTTTAGTTTGATTCTTGGTGGATATCTTTAGAGCACTCCACACTTGAGGGGTGATTGCAAGGATTGAAGAACAAGATCTTCTCTAGCTGTTGCCGGAAAGCAATCGAGGTATTCTTCAATTTATAAAATAGTTTTGTATTTATATGTATGTATACATAGGAATATATGCAAATAAATGTTATTCAATGCTTCCGCTGGTGCATAAATTCCTTCAAATAGGTCGGCCCACTTCGCATCTAGCCCTTGTTCAGCTCACATTGTGCTAAGGATCTCAAAATATTCTAAGGTCCTTGGCCTCATTCAACTTCAAGAAGGAAGAGAGAGGAGAACTGGCCCCCAGCCTAGTTCAATTGTCATTATCACCTCCCAAGGTCGCATGGACTTGACAGAGAGGTCCTCAGCCCAGCTCGCTTTGTCAGGTTCAATGCCTCCAGGTCGCTTCGCTAGCCCGAAGTACTTAGCACAGATTTCTCATAACTAGCTGAAAAGCTCCTAGCCTCATGGGCTCACCTCACTTGATATTATTTGCTAATCTGAAGACTATAGAAGGCCCCCTGGGGTAATATCTTAACATACTTATCTATTTGAAGACAGCTAGCCCTACGGGCTCTTATCTCAACAAGGGATCCACTCAGGGTCATCTCTATATACTGCTCCCGTGAGGCCACATCGCGCACAATTCTCTATGAGGACCCCTTGCTCTACAACTCTATGACAGCCCCTAGAGTCGAATGGGCTTGGGCTATGGCAGTTACAAATATTTGGAAAGCCTGCCCTCCACATTTGCATAGACTTGGGCCAAAGCCTTTCACGTTTGAGGATTTGGGCCTGATGGACCATACTAATACCTAGCCCATATAGGTAACTTGTCCTCCAAGAACTACGTGTAGCTTGATCCCCTATAAATATGGTAAGCCTCTTGTTTTGGTTGAATCTACAGTTGGCAACAAGAGAGCAAACAGTTTATATGGCCTTCTAACGAATCAACAGCAAGATCAGCTACCAAAATCCATCACTTTCCTCTCGTGTTCTTTGCGTTCTTCATCAAGTTCATTAACAAAATCATTATATTTTGCTCCTTGATTCCAACAAACCTCCAAATTATAGTTATACCAGTTTCTCAGGATAACAATTCACACTAGAAGAAGGGGTCAAATTTGACATCTGAGGGAGAAGGTTATATAACACTAGGAGAACCAGAAACAACTCAGGAAGTGAGAAAGCTAGGGATGACGAGACTCCAAAGAATACCAACGGAAACCCGCCTCAGACTAACCCTAAGTTCCTGGAATTCTTGGATGAGATGGGCTAGCAGATGTTTGATTTCAACAAGAGAATGAGATGGATGAAGAGGAGAAACACCTTTAGGAAGGCTAACATGAGTGCTCGATGGAGGATGAGGAGGTCCAAGAAGTCTATGCAACTAAAGTCGACTGTGAAGGCTCGTGACCTCATGAATAACTTCAATAATGAAGCCAAAAATGAAGGAAATGATAGATATTTAGAATGGGATAAGGTGCCCCCAATCAGGTGTGGCAAGCCCATGAGACCCCTCCTAAATCGCTTCATGGCCCAGAGCCCTCTGAGANTTGAGGCGAGGTCCACCAGTGTTTTTGATAGGGTTGGGAAGAGACTAATGAAACATGATCTAAGGATGAAGCTAGAGAGTGCCCGAGCTAAAAACATTGAGGCAAATCCCCTGATTCCGGCACGTGAAGCGGAAGGACCCCCACACCGTCGTAAGCACGCTAGGTCCCCGCACCGTGCTCATAGACCAGAGAGGCCCCCTCCCAGGGGAAGAGATGAGGAAGTTCAATCTGTGATAAGTGGAGAAGGCAGAGGCCGAAGGCATGAACAGATGCTAGTTCCATCACATAGAGCCAATAATGAAAACAATAATGATGAGAGGCTGAGAAACCTTCTCGTGGATGATCTCAGGCAGCTCTTGGAACATATGGAGAAGGAAAAGAATGCTCCACTAATGATATCCGTGTCGCACCTCTACCTGCCATTTTCAGGAACAATCCAAACCTCACTTCTAATGTNCTACCCGCCATTTTCAGGAACAATCCAAACCTCACTTTTAATGGTGAGACCGATCCAGATGAATATCTGATTCAGTTCAACACTGAGATGGAAGTCTACCAGGTCTCCACACTAGTCCGCTGTCGGCTCTTCGCCGCCTCTCTCAGGGATAATGCCCAACAATGGTTCTCCAAACTCGACCCCATTGTCATCGATTCTTGGGAACTACTGGCGGATATATTCATCAAGCAGTTTCAGTCCTCTATACTCTATGCCCCACCTGTGGCCATTCTTGCTAATCTTAAGCAGAAAGAAAGGGAAACCTTGCAGGATTACTTCAAGAGATTTAATGCCGAAGTACCCCAGGTTAAAGAAGCAATTGATGAGGCAGTAAAGAACTTCCTAATAACGGAAAATAAAGTGGGAAGTGACTTCTGAAAGATCCTCCAAGCTAAGAAACCTGAAACACTATCTGAGTTCTATCGGCAAGCTGATCCTTTCAAATGGGTTAAAAAATCTATGCTCGATTAAAAGAAAAGTAACAGCAGTGGAAGCCGGGGAAAGAATAGTAAACGCAATAGATCCTGTAGCCCGGATAATAGAAACAGGGGTCGTAGGGACAGAAGCCCCAACCCGAGGAAGTCTGATAGAAAGGAGAGAGATAGGTCCCCTCAAAGCAACATATCAGAGGATAAAAGGCCCTATCTGAAATATGATCGTCACACCCCTCTAGTGTCCCTAATTGAGGACATCTACGCTATCAATACGACTAAGGAAATTTTCTAGAAGCCTCCACCAATGACGAATTACGGCAAAAAGGACTCTCTGAAGTTCTGCGCCTATCATGATCAGTCGGGTCATGACACTGCCGACTGCAAACATCTTAAAGACCAGATTGAGGACCTCATCAAGAACGTATACCTCATTGAATGGGTAGTAAGAGAAGTGAGGTAGCACCAGGGGGTGTGTTAGGTCCAAAGTGTTGTAGAGGGGGGGGTGAATATAACTGTTTCGAATCATGAGAGAATATAAAATAAATGCAGGTAATAAATGATGACACAGAATTTCAAGAATATATCTTTATATTCATTGAAGGATTTGCTACAACATTCATAAAAGCATCATAATCAGTTGAACAATAAATACAGCAATTAAAGCTTGATTCAACTGATTCTCTCTCACTTTCTTTTTACAGTAAATGCTCTCTTTGAAAAATATACAGTAGAAAATACAGAGATTGCTATTTTTACAAATAAAACAAAGTGCTACTTTTATAATGTCGTGTAGACTTGATCTTGTCCTTTTTGTGTACGTGGCTCAATCAGGACTCGACAACAAAAAGTACTCTCCCAACCACTCTGGATCAACCGTTCACAATAAGCCACTTGTCCCTTGAACATTGAATGCTACATGTCAACCCGCATCTCGATCTCGGCCTGGATCCAACTCAATCTCGATCTTGGATTTCAATCTCGATCTCAATCTCGATCTGAGAAAATCTCGATCTCGATCTATGAAAATCTCGATCTCGATCTGTGAGGATCTCGATCTTAATCTGTGAGAATCTCGATCTCGATCTCGATCTATCATGTATCGAGATTTGCCTTGATGTTTTACTTCAATTATAAATCTCGATCCGCATCTCGATCTGCTGTGGATCGACATTTGCCTTGGCAACAATGTACTCATTCAATGTTGACTTTCTTTAGTGACTAATTGTGGATTAACCTTTATGAGTAAGTTTCCCTAGCTTCTTCAATTTCTTTTCCTCACTCCATTCAAATGAGATCTTCTATCACTGACATGAACTTACCTTCAATGTCCTGACACTTGATGCAATGGTCTGGTTCATAAGTGACTAGTCTTGAAGGGGTTCTTGCTTCTGAATGTCAGTTCTCATTTGTTGATTAATCTTTACATTATCCAGTTGTTGAGATGCATTACATGAAATCACTTTGGTCTTCTTGATACTTCTTTGACATTAATTTGATTCTCCATTAGATAAGTTAGGGCATGAGCAATACTGAGATTGAACTTCTTCTCACTTAGGCATTCTGGATTAATCAAATTAGTTACTTGTAGTTACCAAGTATCATTACCATTTCTTCAGTTGATTGATTCCATGTGCTTCTTCAGTTTCTCTTGTTTTGCTGTTGTTTTATCTTTTACCTAGTTGAGTTACATAGTAATTAAGTGTTACAAGTTAGTACACCTATGCCTTTCAATCTCCCCCTATTTGATTGTCTAACAATGACAACCAAATTCACAATGAGGATAACTCAACTAACCAGGGACTGAAAAAGATAAAATAACATTCATAAAAGATCATGTCAACTTGCATAATGCTTGGCTTGATTAATTAACTTCATGTCTATTACTGATACTTCAAGTGCCAAAATTGGACACCTGTTGGCTCGATTAAATGGCTTCATGCTCTTCTAGAGATTTTCTCTAAGTACTTTAAGAGCACGGTCCACTCAATCTTCAATTATCCTTCTGAAGTCCTTTTAGCAGTATTACCACCGCCGAACTTCGCGAAATAATTGACGCCTAATATAAACCAGTTTCAAGACACTTAGCTAACTAACTTCTACCTTACACTACACAAGAAAACAGATAATATATTTTTACAATGCAGGAAAACAAGAAAACAAATTACAACGCAAAGAAACATTACAAGCATAATACATTAAAACTTTGATTTCTTGCGCTCCTCTTCCTCACGAGCTTTCTTCTTGGCTGCTTTTTCTTTCTTCATGAACTCAGGGTTGCAGACTTCATCCATTCTTTTCTTGAGAAGATTAAGTCCTTCTGCTTCCACATGATTTCTGATCTTGTAATTTCGAAACAACCTCAACCACCTTTCAACCATGCTGCGAGTGGTAAGCTTCGTGGGAATGTCTTCAAACCTCAGCTTCGTGACTTTGTCAGGGTACCCCTTTTCCCCTTTCTTCCTTATAACCAGCTGCTTAGGGTATCCAATGACAATAGCGGTGGTGCATTGCTGTAGCCTCTGAATATCAAGCTGTTGTCTTCTCTTACAGAAGTTATCAAACGTGACCCTTAGATAATCCTGATCAAACTCGTCAACATCATCCATCTCATCAATCAATTCCCTTATGATACACAGTGTTTCATGACTGTGTTCTGCAAAGATGTCGTACTTGATTTCAATGACGGTTTCCACCTGATGCTTGTCTGTATAGATCAGCAGATCATTCTCATTCTCAGCTTTGCTCTTGACAAACTTGACATTTGCACTAACCACTGCACTAGCTTCCTCCCTTATTTCCCCTTCTTCTGGAATGTCTATTCTTGGATCTCCGTATCTTTGCACATGCTCTCTTATTGCCTCGTCTTGCTGCTCGAATGCATAGTCTTCAGGTTCCTTCTTAACCACTGGTAGTGTAGCTTCAGGCAACTTGTATCTAGCGTCTTGCCTTCTTATCAGCTTCTCCAAGTCCTTAGCCACCAGCTTCTTTTCCTTTGTTAGAAAACCCTTAGAGAGGACTAGCTTTGCAACTGCCTTCAGCACATTTCCGCTCGGAGTTAGTTTCGAGTCATGCAGATTTACGATCCTCAAGACCTTGTCATGGACATATCTGATCTGGTAGGGATTTAGAATAATGTCAACCCCTCTGTCTTCAGCCATCTTCAACAATTTCTCCTTAAACAGCACTCCAGTCTTGACAGAGGTGTCTACCTTGTGAGCGAATTCTACCAGTTCACTTGCACCCCTTTCATGGAAGAAAGCTTCATCGACCATACACGGCCCGATTTTTGTTATGGGTGTCCAAGTGATCATCAGATTCCATGCCTTCTCCTTGAATATGACTTGTACGGAGGTGCATCCCTGTCTTATACAATTTAGATAATTCAGCAGCCCAGGGTTTAGATTTTCTAGCTTATGAAGAAGAAAGCTCAATCTTTCTGAGTCATGAGCATAGGCTCTTGGTCCAGCTAAGGCTTCTCTAGCCTTGTCCCACTCGGGACCTTCCCTCCTTATGTCAGCCTGGACCTTAGGATCTTTGATCTTTTGCATTTCATACTCATGCTTAGTTTTCTGAGCCACTCTCTTCTCTTTTGCCATTAGTTCCTTTTCTACGATTCCTTGAAGCACTTCTTCATTCACTCTTTTTCTGGCTTCCCTGAAAATCTCTTCTTGCATCTCCGCTTCTTTCGCTACTTCATCAACTTCTTCTTCCGGCACATGCTCGTCAGCAACCGAGTGGTCTCCTGCATCACCTGCAACTCCTGCGCCAGATCCGCCAGGATTTAGACCTCTTTCTTGTTCCCACTCTCTTGCCCGTTGCTCGAGTCTCGACCTCCTTGCCACTAAGGCTTCTACATCCATCTCATCCTCATCAGAATCTTCAATAAAGTCTCCCATAAATGCATCGACGAGAGGTGTTTCTTTCTCAGCTTCTTCTTCAACTACCATCTTCTGCTTGCCTTTGTCCTTAAGAGCCGGTTGAGCCTCCTCCACCTTTTCACCAGATTTGTTTGAGGACTCGATCACCGGACCCTTACTAGTCAGCTTTTTCAGACCCTGATCCTCCTTCTCCCCCTTAGGTGTGTTATCCTCATCAGGAGCATCATCATCATTATTATCGTCACCACCACCACCGGTTGAAGGACCAGGTCCAGCCCTGTTACGTCCAAAGACAGCATCAAGTAGTTCATTCAGCTTCGTCCAAACCTGAGACATGCCATAAGTGACATCATCTACTGACCTCCCAACCTCCACCTGTGCCAATCCAAGATTGTTTATCTTGTCAATCATTTGATTTTGGACGGCAATCAGGTTCTCCATGAACTGAGCTCCAACCTCCAATCTTCCAGAGTGAGAAGAGACAGCAGCAGTAACACCAGCAACTCCAGCCTCCAAAGCCTCCACTTTCTTCACTAGATCCTGCAATTTGGGGGACGGTGTTTGGCTTGGGTTAAACTGTTTACTCTCGCCGGGTTCTGTTTCACTCAAGATCCCTAAAGAGAAGGGATCTACTCTCCCTGTCTCTCCCTCGTGTTTAGAACATAACAGAACTAGAGCCTCATCCACTAGTCGCTGGGGACTAGCGGTGAGTTGGTCAGCGATATCGGTCAGTGATACTGAACCTTTAAACGCTGTGTCTATGTTAGGAGATGGTGTTATGACTATGTCATCCCCTTGTTCACCAAGAACCTTTTCTGGTTCGCTGGGCTGTTCTGAAGGCGTAGACCCACTAGTCACCAGATGTCGTTGCTCT